>ARYC01008222.1:0-22527 GCA_000711775.1 Oxytricha trifallax
ATCCAATTTACGTGAATTTTAAATCAGATTGAAGAAATCTGCCCTCATTAAAAAGTTATGATCTAAAGAATTCAAGTGCCGTTAATTTATTAAGCTTTTTACAGATAAAATTATCTCGTTTAAGCACACTGAGCCATTGAATGAATTTAAAAGTGAGCGAAACTATATAGATCTTGTTAGTTGAGAGCTAAGCTACACGATGAAGTAAGTTTAGCACTGTTTTGGATAATAGACAATTACTTTATTGAGGTTCTTTGTGTGGAAGACTGCAATTTACATTTAATATTTATTAATACTTTTTTGTTGTCGCAATTCAAAACTTTAAATAGAGTTTTTCGAGGTCTTCCCGTGGGGTACCCCAAACCGCGACAGAGAAGATTGTCTCGAGCTATAGTACTAATTGACCATCCAATTTACGTGAATTTTAAATCAGATTGAAGAAATCTGCCCTCATTAAAAAGTTATGATCTAAAGAATTCAAGTGCCGTTAATTTATTAAGCTTTTTACAGATAAAATTATCTCGTTTAAGCACACTGAGCCATTGAATGAATTTAAAAGTGAGCGAAACTATATAGATCTTGTTAGTTGAGAGCTAAGCTACACGATGAAGTAAGTTTAGCACTGTTTTGGATAATAGACAATTACTTTATTGAGTTCTTTGTGTGGAAGACTGCAATTTACATTTAATATTTATTAATACTTTTTTGTTGTCGCAATTCAAAACTTTAAATCGTCTTTATTGAGGTGTTCCCGAAGGGTACCCAAAACCGCGTTAGAGATGAGTGCCTCCGAGCTTTAGTACTAATTCACCATTCATTTTACGTGAATTCGAAGTCAGATTGAAGAAATCTGCCCTCATTAAAAAGTTAGGATTTAAAGAATTCAAGTGCCTCGCTTCACTTATACTTTAAAGAAGGTGTCTATATCAAAGCAATGCAAGCTCAAATCATTTCTGAATACGACTACATATAATTTATTGGAATAGATGAAACTGATTTTTAAGATTTTCATATTCCTTTGCTATTATTACTAATCATTTTTATGTTTTTAAAATTTTTATAATTCTCTAATTACAAATATATATATATTTCATTTTTTGTCTGATTTTCATTAATAAAATTTTATTTTAATATTTTGAAGAGTACTTCTATACCAAGTAAAATCTTATTTCAATCCTTTTATTAACCTTCTTATATTTCAATTTTCCCAATTTGATTGAAGCGCTTTTCTTTGTTACTAGAAAATTACTGATCTTACTTAATAATTTTGAATTTAATAGCAATTCTTATTTATAATTTAATATATTTACTTGTTCTAAGACAATGTTTGTCCAAATTTAACTCAAATTTATATATTTTTATTATTTTAACTATGGTGATAATTATTATTTTATTTTTTTATTTGATTCTTTTTAAATTTCATTTTTATTTAATATTTCCTCCTTATTTATTGGTTTTTTATTTATTTAAGTAATTATCATTTGATATTTTATTATTTTATTTAATTTTTCTTAATGTTATTTACTATATTTTACTTTGTAAATAATAATTAAAATACCTCTTGTATTGGTTATTCTTACAACAATAAGAATATTTTTAATTTTACTCTCTTTGAGATTTTTATATAACATTTAATCACCCTCTTGGTTTTTTTACTTTGATTCCTTTTTCCTTTTTCCTTGTTTTTATTTAATTTTACCTTTTATCTACCTTAGTTTTATTAACTCTTATTAATTTATATATTATTAGTTATATTTATTTTACTTAATAATTTTTCTTATTTAATTTACTTTCACAAATTATTAATCTTGTTATCATTTCATTTCAAATTTATAATCTTCATCTTATACTTAGTTTTCATTCTAGAACTTTTCATAGTCTCTTGAAAACATTCAAAATTCAATAATTTTTAATCACAATTTTACTCTTATTCTTAAAGAATACTTTTGTCTATCGAGAGTTTCTACCATGTCATTATAATATAGATTCCAACTTTAATATATTCATTCTAAAGAAAACATTTCTTTTAGTGGCTTAATTTAATATTTGTTTTTTAGTTCCTATATATCTTTCTTGGCATTTCTAAGCTTTTCATTATTTATCTATTATAACAATTCATTTATATTATCTTCTCTGTAGCCATGCTATTTTATGTACATCGTTAAAATATCATGTTTACTTCTTATCTATATAATTATAACAATTCTTTTTTGCAAATGCTTAATCGGCATTTTTAATAAATTTACATTCGAAATATTTGAGTATAATCTTTCCTTAATTCTATTTCGTCGTTAAAAATAATATACATACTAAAGTTATCCATAATACTCTATTAATCTTGTTATAATATTTGTCCACATTTGAGAATTTGTGGTATATTCTGAATATACTCTTGGCTATGTAAGCATCTTAATTTCTATCTTATGACTACTCTATTAATTATTGCCAGCTTATGAGATTTTGGGGTTAAGATTTAAATAGTAAAAGGACCTTAAAATATATATTTGCCATTATGATTCGACAGCTTTTTCTTGTTTAATCTATTTTATATTTATATTTTACTGTTATTAGCCGCATGTCTTTATTTAATTTTGTGAAGAATTTAAAGCAACATGGGAAAATTTTATTGTGTTTTTTATATTTTTAACTTTTTGGCTTAAATTTCTCTCTTTGCTATAAATTAATTTGTTCTTGCAATTCAGCATTAAATTAATGCGTTTATCGATAGTTAGAACAGAAATCAATAAAACTATGGTAATTAGCTTATTTTATTATGAAATGAAGTTAATTGTACTATTATTATATAAATTAAACTCTTTTTTATCTTTTATTTTTATTCTATTGGTTTAGATATGGGTAAATAAGCATTTGAATGGAGATAAAAACATTTAGAGAATTTTCATGATATTTATGACCTTATTTTTAGAGTTAGCATCTGTCTAAATTTTTATGAAGTTCATAAATATTACTTTAATTATTCTATCAAAGTTAAACCAAAATATTAAAGTTTGGACTTTGAACATATATTTACAACAATTTTACTCATTTACATTTCCAAAGTCTTTTTGGATTAAATATAAATAATAGTATAAAATAGTAATTTAATCACTGTTAAAGTTTAAAGGATATTAGGAGCATTAATAGCATATCTTTGATTATATATAAACTAGATATGGTTGCCAATATGTTTACTACTTTTGACATATTTCTCGTTTTATTGATGGCAAAATCTAGATGTTATTAGTTTTATTTACTTCGTGAATAAAGCCACTCTATTTAATGAAGTTATTAATAAGAATTATAAAAATCTTGAAGTATGAAAACATTAAGATGTTATTTTAATCTGATCGTCATCAGTATAATTTAATATAATAATAATCATATTAATAGTAATAAATAGGCTAAAATAACATTAATTTTCCAACCTTTTAGAATGTACTATGATAAATAAATTAATAAACCATTTAAAAACAAAACTTCAAAATAATAAGTGGTAAACCCTGCTCATAAAATACACTTTTATTTAAACTTTAGAATTCATCAAAGAATAATTAAATTATGCTTATGTCTTTACTTATTTTTAGTGTCCGATGGTTATAATAAAAAAAACTTTGAGCCCTTATTTCAACATTGTCTATTTCTTATTTTAACAAAAGTAAAGTTTAGGTAAACTTTTATTAAAGCTAATGCTTCAGATTGCATATTTAGATTAGCTTCAAAGGCTAGATTATAGAATTCCCCTATAAGTAATCTGTAAAATAATTAATTTAAAACAAAAATTGATTAAGAAAACCGAGAAAAAAGAATATTACTTAAGGGAATTTTCGAGCGAGTTCAACTCTTAAAGTTACCTTCTACAGTTCCCAAGATTAAATAGTAAAGTATATTTGTATATTTTTATAGAATTATTTGTAAAATAGGTGCGTATTTCTTCTTGCCTGTAGTTATATTACTATATTTTTTGAGAGACTGTTAGCATTAAATTAAACAAATGTTAAAAGCAGCTAATATAAAATCTTTCAATGCTCCAGACTATTAAGAACTGTTATTTAAGAAGTATTCCATCATATGCTTTAAGATGAGAACTTAATTTATTGCATGAATTTCTAAGTAAATTACACTATACCTCAAATAGTAAGTTCTTTACATAAAGCAACTTCATTTAAAAGGTATGAAAAAAGCAGAAAATTATATCTGATACTGAAGAAAAAGAAGTCAAAGTAAATTAGATATAGATAATTGAAGAATGTTTTAAAAGATTCAACAAATGCATTTATCTTCAGTGATAATGGCTATTAATTTATCATATGTCATACATCAAATAGATTAATGAGTTGGGTTAAAATTAAAATTTTTCATAGTATAATTATATGCAGTCTATGGTGAGCAGTAAAAACATTCAGAGATAAATCTATATTTATCTGAAAAAAGATCAGCTATGGACATGTTGACGGATTTTATTAAATATAAAGGCAGGAAATCATTTGCATTAAGTTATATTAAAAGAATTAATTTTCTTTTCAACTATTTATAGACTGTTTAATTTGATTATTAATAAATTATTCATCCTAAGAACAGAAATTTAATTAGAAATAGAATCATCGAAGTATTTATCTTTAGATAACCTAAGAATCAATTATCTTGAATTGTTGACAATATCCTATTTAAATATACTAGTATTTATTACCCTCAATAATGTTAGGATTTCTCTTTTTGGTTTAGAGATTCTTGATTAAATTAAGTTGAAAAACTTTACATTTATAAGAAATATCTAAATAATAATATTAGAATAATTTATATTATAATTACAAAAATATTAAAAGGTGGAACAAGAAGAAAAATCTTATATAATGATAGAAACACTCAAACAAGAAAGAAAATAAATAATTGTAGTATAGGAGATTCAGATTTACCTAAAGAAATAGCAGCTAATGTAAAAACAAATACTTATTGATTATAAAACTTTGAAGATTAAGTTTTAAGCTGTTGATAGGTAAAGTATAAATGGTTGATTTATTTGTCTTTCTAGATCTTTCCAATCGAATTCATCAAGTAGTTTTAAAACTTTACTACTTGTGTTATATTTTATATGACAACTCATGCCAGTCTGTATTCTCTGAAGGTGTATAATCTCTGATAATATTTAATTTCAGATATATCACATTTCTTATTGTTTATTTAGAAACACTATCTATTGATTACTTTATCAAGTTTAGGTACTCTTAGGCATTAAAATTAAAGAACTCCCTTAAAATTTCATAATTGTAATAATATTTTACCTAAGAGGAAGTAGGATTCACTAAATAATATAGATCATCCATAATCGAAGATTATTTCCTAAACTCTATTGTTATGAAAGGATCTTAAATCATATATTTTGACTTATATTTTAGTTTTATTAAGGCAAATTTCTTCTTCATCGAGATAATATCCTCATTTTTAGCCTAAATTTATAATGACTAAGTGTCCTTTGAAGCCTTATTCCAGTTATTTGAGTAAATAGGAACCATAGTTTCCAGCTTCAGCAGCTCTTTGTTATTTACAAAGTTTTAGCACATAATTTACCAAGTTTGTGTTTTCTCTTAAAATACTTTAAAGACTTTCTCTATAAAATAGAAATATATGACTTTGAGTCATTTTTCATTCTTATCAATCAAATCAGCATAAACTCAAGCCCAATATTTAACTTCTCAGAGTTAGGTTCAGAGTAGCCAATAGCTTAACTTTATCATCTTTTATCTTACATTATTATGCTTGTATTTATACAATATTTACGAAGGAGGTACTTTAATTTTTGTAAACAGTTGATGAAGCAATAAACATCTTATTTTCAGCAAGCACAATCCACATTAAGATGCTGTTTAGTTAAAAGTAAAAATCTTCCTTATTAATTTTTAATTATAATTGGACTTACTAAGTGAAAAGTGGAACAATTGCTTTAACTTCAAATATATTTATCCAAACATGCATTTCTAACAGGATAGACTTTGATATCTAAAATTTTGGATATTTCTTCCAATGCAAGAAATACTGGATGATAACTGCAAGGGCTAAAGATCTAAAAAGAAGGTTAACCATTCACTCATTCAAAGAGAGTTCTTGTGATAGTTACATTATTCAGATTGATGAACTAATTAGTTATTGTAAAAACTAAATTAATTAGTTTAATTATGATGTGTCATTGTTGCCTGCTTGTGATTGGTGTTTATGCTTAAATAAACCTATTGGCAAAGGTTTTACGGCTCACTGTGGTTAACATTTAGTAATAATAAGTATGGCAACTTGATAACTAGTCTTTCTTAAAACAAGCAAACAAATCAAGTTTCTTTTTTTAGTTGATTTATAATCTACTGTTATTGACACTTAACCCACTGGAGACCTTAAGCTTAAGATTAACTATTTATTCTACAATATTAGTTTCAATAAACTATTATTTGAATATTTTTACCTTTTAAATATATTATAATATTATTTTATAACTATATTTATAATTACTGTCGAAACGACCTATAAGTTAAACTAATTATTACAATAAAAAGAATTAAAAATCTGGAGTTGTCTGATATTTAGCCCTAGTTATAGAATCTCAATACATCAAGGTTCTGTAATGTTCGTATTAAATTAAAAACATGTGAAACTTATTAGGAGCAGGCATAATATAAAATTGATACAAATAAGATTTTGTTCTGAGCATTTTAGTGTTTGAAAAGGAAAAGGGCTGTTTTCAATACAAAGTCTATCCTAGTGGTGGCCTTGTTGAATGATCCTATATGCATACTGATAGTTATCTTAAAGCTTATTCACTTACTAGTTATTGATTTAAATATCTATTTTTAACTACTATCTATATATTATTTATATTATTTGATAGGTTAAAGTGAAAGTATAATGATCTTTATCTATTTGTTGAATTAAAACTATTCAATTAACTTGCTATAACTATCTACCTAATATTTTACATATATTCAAGTGTGAAGTTATTGAAAAGCCATCTTTTATTTTACATCTTTGAATCTTTCACCACTTTAACATGTGGCTGTTGATTATCAGGAGGCAAGATCAGAAGTGGGAAACACAGTAGTAAAGTACTGAATGAGAAACCAACATATGTCTTTAGTTACAGCAAAGGTCTCGTGCTCTTGTGAATTAACTAGTCCAGACACTTACTCAAACGTAATCATTGTCACCTAGCTGATGAGTCAATGGTTATTGCTTAAGAGAAAATCATGAAATCACGAGTGCAGTGCCTTTCAAAGCAAATGAGGAAGTGTTAATTAGTTGCTAATAATAAATATATATTATTATGTTGCCTCAACGAAGGTGAGTGGCATAATGTTATTGTTTATTCTAACAATTTCATTGCTTGCACGATATAGAATTCTGTCACTAAGCGAGCAAAAGCCTGTATTTAAAAATAAAAGTATAAATCAATATATTAATAAACTTAAATGATTATAACATTTTGCATATAATTATATTAATTTTGTTATAATCAAGCTTAGAACGAATCAGATCATTCGAAGAATCTGTTTGACTTTAATTGTTCCTTGAGCATCGTGGACTTCGATAAATCTTCAGAAGAAACCAAATCAGTTATTGGTGTAAACAACCAAGGGATTGCTCACTAAGAATCAGCAGAGTACTGCAACTTTAATCTAGTATCAATATGTTGATGAGGTAACACTATAATATACTTATATTTAATAATTACCGATATTACAATGTTTGCAGTATTTTAAAATTCAATTTCCAGATTATGGTGCTAGATAATAGTAATTAGGAGTTGTGATTGAAGTTGATTGAATTTTCAGATTGCAACTGATAATTACAAATCAATGATTTTAATTACTTGCTGCTGTAATTTCACAATTAAAATGAGATAAAATAATTATAAAGTGAAGCTTATTTGTTTTATTAAAATTAAAGCTTTAATATGATAATTTATTGTTTGTTATAATTAGATATTTATATAAAATGTATTAGTGTTCATGTTAATTCTTATCTGACAAAGCTATTGATAAAAAGATTGACTATATACATTAGACCTAATTTTATATTGGAATAATTGATAAATATTAATTGTTTATCTGTAATTGTATGGTGAAAATTCAAGTCACAATTATTAATGATAAGAATTAATCTTCAATATACAGGAATATAAAAATAACCTTAATACTTTTTATAGCTTAATTTCATCTTAATTGAGCTTTAAAATTTATTGTATTAATTTCAACATTCTTAAGATAATTGGTTAAAATGTTTGACTATATTAAATTTTTTCATTAGAGCGGCAATTTCCTATTTACAATATTGATACTCTTGTTTTTGCACACCTATTGATTCTAGATGTTGTTGATAAACATTGAATCTTAATTTCGGGTGTAATTTTCATTTTAAAATGCAATTTAATATTTAAAATTAATATAAAGTGATACTTATACTTAAATGTTCGTTATATACCACTCCTAGTGCTTTAATTGATTAATTTATATTTATTAACTGAGGAAGCTTTACATAAAACTCTAATCATATTCGACAAACGGTTTCCTTATTAAAGTAGATGATTTAATTACCTTATCTTTACTCTTAATACTTTATTACACATAATCATCTTTATTTTCAAAGACAATTCCAAAATTTTCATAAATTCTAAAACTTTTATTGGGTTAATTCTTTATTTTATTTCTAATACTTCTTTAAGTTTTGATATTAATCTGCCTCAACCATATATATATATATATAGTTAACACTTTTGATACATCTTCGATTTTTAGCATATTTGTGAAACTTTTGAAGATATTGGTTTTTAGTTATTCAAAATTAAGCCTTTTGCAGTAAAGTTTGGTTAAAATGTAAGCTTTGCCTCCACGTTAAATACTTCAAGAAGAGTAATATTTCTCTCATCAAACACATAATATAATTAATAATAATAATAATATTATTATAAGTACTTTAAAAGTGACCATTACAAGAATATTGGTAATAAGCCACAATGCTTAAATGAAAAGAATGATTTCTCTGTTGATATGTTTAATTACAAGTTTTCAAGGATATAAACATTCTGCAATAAAATAATATTCAAGTTTATTTCTACATTAAAATGCAGATCTTCATGAATTATTAATCTCTTTCAAATAATATAGATGTTTTTAAAACAGAAAAATAACATGAAGTTTATACTGAAGATCTCTGTTTTCTCAATCAATAAATTCTATAAGAATATAAGAGACATCTTTATTATAATATCTTCAGAAAAGTTCTTATTTATTTAAAATTGGGTTCAAAATCTATAATTATTATAATAATGTTAATAGTAATAATTAACTCACATCTAGGTCTCAGAGGACTATGTTAAGGGATCGAGTTCCTTTTACATGTGATTAATTCTAATTTAATTCAAACTAAAACTTTATATAAGCCAATTAGATTTTGTTTTTATCTGAGTCTATTTTTCTTTCTAAAAGACCGTCATACGACGGAATCTATCAACACCGATTTTTGCATTTGGACTTCTTGTCAATTGTCCATCCAATTGTCTTAATCACTGTTTTTATTGCTTGAGCTGCTTTACCAATCAAAGCTGTCGTTTACGTTAGATGGGTTATTGTGAATGAGTTCATTCTCCCCAACTTCAAATAATTAAGTTACTTTAAGGGATTGTCTGATGAAGATTAAGACCCTAATATAATCTGAGTAGAGTTCCTTATAGATTTCTTTATTTGGATTGAATATATAGCTGTCGTTCTCATAGACTTCTATTGCTCTACTATGTTCTAAAGGTGGGTCTCTTGGTGTCCACCTACCTCTCCCCTGACCATGCCTTCAACATGTCTAATGTAGCTGATTATCGCGTGAGAGTTCTCTTTTCTTGAGAATGCCTTTTTCTTAGTTTCAAAGTTCCTCAGGAACTCTATGTACTTTTAAAGTTGTTTAAAAGGATAGGATCCGAATCGCTCTTTGTATTTTTACAGTTCAGCTTGATCTAGATCAAAGTAAAACTTAGTTTTTTAGGTAGAGGAAAGGATTTATTGTACTGTTGCCTCCTTTTAAACTGGAGCCTACTGTATTGTTTAAGGGCTAGTTGTTGGTTAGGGTTGCTGTATTTAAGTGACAGGTGTCAAGGTATAACTTTGCTTTCCTCCTCTTATTCTTTCATCAACACATCTGAGTGTGTTGATTAAGTTTAGCTTTGCGTAGGTGGTTATATATTGTCAGCTCCTCGCAGTTCTCTTAAGCTATTGATAGTTTTTTGGAATAGGTTAGTGATGTTACAAGTCTATGCAGTAGCTTAGATTTCATTGGTTCTCTCGATCAGATTCTGATTGGGTATTTGGATTAGAAATTCCGAAAGTCGGTATGATATCGGTCAGTGACGTATTAGTTTTTAAAAGGTACTAGATACCTCGGAACCTGTACCTACTAAATAGGAGTCTTACTAAAGGTCTGAATAAAAAGAGAAATCTGAAAACGAAGAGTTAAGCTGAAGTTCCAACTTATGTGCTCCCTTCGAGATCTTCATGGTTTTTAGAAGCAATTGGAGAGAAAATTTATTCTTGAGTTTCTAAGTTGTGGGGAGGTTAATGATTTGCCCTCTAGCTTCTTGATGTGAGCTTGACTCGTTGCTCAAGTAGATTTAGAATGTTTTGAAACTGAGTAGTAGATACCATGTTCTGAGAATGAAGGATTTTTCTCGTTTGCTAAGTTTAGCAGTCTTCCCCGAGTTTTGTAGCTTACGATATATAAGCTAATTAGCCTTTATTGAGATTAGAGTCAAAGGCTATGATTGATAGAGCTTAGATAGGGGGTATGTAAGTTTGTTTAGGACAGTTTGCATTGTGACAGTTTGTGTGGGAATTTCGGGTAAGTTCCGTTTAACTTCGTTTTAATTTAATAACTAATATTATTATTATTATTATTTAAAGCTGTACGGAAATTTATTCTGAGGTTTAAGCCAGCCAAATAGATAAACCAAATAGTTTCATGTTTTAATTTTTGGGTATCCATCTCAATCTTAATCCAAGAGCTTTCTTTAAAAATAACATTCATAACTATCAGTTAAATTAATTTGGCTTGATCTTTTTGATTGTGTATCGAATATGAAAATTAAAAGATTAATCTTTATTTTACTTATAATGTTATTCAGATAATCAGCATATATTATGACTGCTTTATCTGATATATTAATTTATTTACATGCTATGTATGTCTATTTAATCTCATTAATTATGTTTAATAATTCATTTAAGTGCTGCAAAAAGAAATTGAATAACCTAGTTTAAATTTATAAATAATTACTTATCTATGTTAAGGATTTTAAATTATTTTAATTTATATAGGATTAACTATTTATTAATGATATTATTAATAAGCTTTTTGGATAACAAAATACAAACAAACTCTTAAAGTTTTACCACTTAACTAAATTAACATTTAAATTCTGTATTAATTTATTATTCATTAAAGCTCCACAAAATGTAAGATGTTAAATGTTCTGCATATTTAGTAAAATCTATTATTAAATAATTTTTACTGTATCATTCAAAATTAAACTTATAATAAATTAAAAAATTGTTAAATTATGAGTAGTAATTGCAGTTTCTTTGATCTGCAAATTTTTAAGTATAAAAAATCTGTAAATTAATATTTACTATCGTCTTATCTGTCTATTAAAATCCTAGAATATTTATAAACAGAAATCAGTAGAAGTTTACTTGCCAAGAAAACTTTAAAGAAACACTTAATGACATCACTGACACAAACAAAAAATTACATTAAGTCTATTTATTAGCGTGTTAATTATATAAACTAACTCATAAGGAAGATAAATGTAATATTCACCTTGATAATCTATTTCAGTTCTCGTTGTTTCACATTTTAAGGCTAAGAGCAGCTATTATTTATCTCCCTATTACATAATACTTAAAAGCAATATACAGTTGTCTTCTAATCGTAGAGAAAACAAAACCCACTTCACTTGAATAGTAAGTTTTCTTTTAACGACTTGTTGTTACCATGAAATACTAGACTCTTCATTATCTTCTCTTAAGAGGACTTTATATATTCTAAGACTCAATCAAGAAAGAATTATTGGTAATATTTACAAATAATTTAATCTAAATAAAATTATAAGACAAATATTGCTAATTATAACATTTAAGTTCTAAATTTTAGACGATATCACAATCTCAAATGAGAGACATGAGAAAGTTAAATAGAGATATTGAAGATTAGGAGAGATATAGAGAAATTAAAGACAACAACATTATCCTTAATTTCCTAACTAAAGGATAAATCCCTTGTTAAGAAAATGTAATCACTAGACTGATTAATTTATGAAGAATCAGAGAGTGAAGTAAGAAACTATCTTATTTAGTGTTTATTGATTGTACTAATTTTAAATTAATAATTGGAATTTTTGTTCAAAATATTACTCATAATGAATTATACTATAAGTTATTCAATTTTGATTAGTGATTGTTAATTTATCAAATATGTAAAAGTTTGGGTCATTTAAATGGTATCATTTCTGATAAAAATTATTTAATCAATAAAAATTCTAATAAATCAGGACAATCTATAATAATGATAATATAATGAAGTGAATTTGACATAGTAATAATATATGTAATTATATTTATGAAACTTCTTCTATTTATTTAGCTTAATTAATTCAAACGCAAGAAGCATTTTCTATGAATTTACAAACGCAAATTGAGTCATTTAAATGATGATATTAGCATCAATATTGAGGGTAAGACCCTTTTATATATCTCCAAAATGTTACTTGTTACTTACCTTTAGACATGTTTTTGTAACTTACTGATAAGAATTATTATACTTTCAATCGTCTCTTTGATAATTAATTTATAGTATCTTTAATCTACTTTTATTTTTATTAATCTCATTAGCCTTTCAAGGCAATGACAACATATAAATGTGAAGAGTATTCCCAATCTACCCTAAGATTTCATCAATAAATACATATCATTTCCTAACCAGATACATTTTGGGGTCTATAGCAATAAAAGTTCATTGCCGTCTTCTAGCCACCTCAGGAGCGACTTGAAAAATTAACACACCAGAAGTATATTGAAAAGAACTTGAACATTCCTGTTTATTAATATTATTTTTAATTAGTTTAGATAAATGCCTTTATATCAAACTAGTACTCTTGACATGGTGTTCATATTTGTTAAATATGAGTAGTTGGTATTAAATCTAAGTCTATTAGCAAGAATAGTTAATAAAAACGAGTCTCTCCCAGGATAAAAACAGCTGCATTTTACTTATTGATATTGATTATTCAAAATATATATTTTAATCAGTACTCGCTAATATTGTCTCAGTTAATTAAAACATAGTTGGGCATTCTATTTTGTATATACTGTGATATAAGTTGTTATTAAGTTTGAATCATCTAGAGAATGTAGTTGTCATCCTGTATGTAATTATCCCATAATCTCTGAAGAAAATGTTGATTTTTGATGTATCTGAGATTAGGATTTTAATATATAAATTTGTTCTAGAACTCATAAATATTTATGTAATCAGAACACTGGCAAAATAATGAATTCCTAATTATCGTCATTGATGATTAATACAATTAATTTGAAGAGTTCTCTGTTACATTACTCTAGTATAGTCATCAGTACTCCTCTTGGACAGATGAAATTGGATGACCAAAGTCAAAGTATAAATATCTCATTATCTCTATCCCGGTATTAATTTCCGTACAGATGAAATAATAAAAATAGTCATCCTTATCGAATAGAAATGCTATATTATCTGCATAAATATTAATCCTTATTTAAAATCAATGTTATACTTGTATAAAAATGTTTTAATAACGTTGTTTTATTGTAAGGGGGCAAAGAGCAATAGAATTCTAATCCATCTATTGTAAATACTACTTCTTTTAATAATTAGTATTTTATTCATTTAACTAAGCTATTAATCGGAAGGTTCATATTTTTGTCTGATCACTAGGCAATTTAGTCAAAATTTTTTACTTGTTGGGAGATTTACTTAGTTGATTTATTAAAAGGAATCATCATCACTTAATCTACACTCTTTCAAGCAGTGTCTTTTCTCAGAGTCAAAGTTTAGTTGTATTAAAATATTTTTATTTTCAAGATCTTAAATATCAAAGTCAAAATCAGAATAAAATTGAATGTCAAAATTCTTTGTAAACAATTGACTGTCCCTTGATATAAGCTGTTAAGAATTGATGCTCAACATATTTTCTTTACCACAGTAGTTTTAACATATTTCTTGTTAATATCGAAAACTGTAAAATTAGTATGATAACATAATTTATATATGCAATTTTATTTTAAAAATAAATATCACAATCAATAAAATGCCTGAATACTAAAACAACCGTTTAAATGGATAATCATATTTACTATATTATATATTGAATTATCTTATTTACAATAAGAAACATGACTAAATAAAAAAAAATTATCAAGAGGAGAAAGCGTCAATATAATTGAAAGTTTAGGAGAATGATTTTTTATAAATTAAATTAATTATAGAACGACATAACTGAAAATAATTTATAAATCTATTATTGTTTATATTTAAATATTTAAAGTGTGTTTTGAAAACTATAAAAATTAATTTATTTATTTGCAAATTATTCGACAACATCAGATAAATTAAAGTACTCAATTAATGAATATAAAATTGTAAAAAGTAAAAACATGATGAAATGCATGAAAAAATAATATATTAATTTTCTCTATGCGTATTAGTATTATTCTTCATCATGTGCGAGAATTCTTTGAAAGAAATCTGTACAACTCCATGAGCATCGACTTGTCTAATAACATTATTCACAGCTTTCTCTGAGATAGTCTTTTTAAACCCACGAAATTCCTTGCTTTTCTCAGATGTAGTGAAAACACTGTTTTACTTGTCAAACATTCTGAATGCCTGCTGTAATTTCTCTCTTGTGTAGTGATTCTTCTCATTCGTAGAAACAAAGACGAATTCAGAGCAGTCAATTAATCCACTACCATTAATATCAACTTACTTAAACATATTTTCGATATCAGTTTTATTCATATTCTTAATGAAAAAGAATTCGTAACCTCTCAGAATATCTTCAAGTGATAGTCTAAAGTCTCCATTCTTGTCAATTCTGATGAGCAAGGGCTCGCATATTTCATTTGCCATCAATTAAATATTTGACTCTGAATCCCTATCTTCTTGTCTTGATCAATCTTGGCAGCCGATCTTGGCATAAAGCCTTTGACATTTTTTGACATTCAGTATTTGGCAACCAGTAGTATCACTCTAAGCAGACTGTACAACTACCCCACTGTGAAAGTTTCTACTTAGCCAGGTGCCAATTGGGCCGAAATAATCAAGCATCATTGTTTCCCAAAAGGCTATTGGAATTTCCCCAAATGATGCGTACACTTATAGTGCTGATGGTTTCTGGTTTGGAGAAAGGATTATAAATGTTAAATCTGCAAATCCCTTAAGCTGCTGCACTTTTCCTCTCTTGCCTAAGCTCTTTTCTTTATGCTTTAGTGCATTGTGTCTTGACGGATTCTCCTTCTTTCTATGGGGTTCCATTGACTATGCAGCGCACATCCAAATAAGCAGTGAGGAAATCCTGAAGCAGTTTACTGTGCGTGCTGCACTCGTTAGCTTCTCAATAAATAGAGTTCCCATCCACTCTGATATTTCAAAGCTCCAAAATGTCTTCTTCGCTCCCAAAAGAAGCAGGCTCTAATGCCAAGATAGTCGAAGCTGATGTGTGTTTTGATAGCAGCGAATACAATACTTTTCATCACTACTACTCTTTCAGTCCTTGAGCTTACAGCAAAAGTTACTGCTCAAATGAAGTTGCTACAACCTGCTCCTCTAACCTACAATGCACAAAAGGCTGCTTAACATACACTAGCACCTGCCCGAGCTGCTCAAAGAGTCTAAAGTAGAGTTTATCTTTCTAGACATGATAATATGAATGTTGACCCCCTACAGAGTATTGGTGGTCTTTGGCAGCCATATGATGTTGATTCATGCAATTTTTTTCACTATCTAGGAAGAGGGCTTCTACGTTTCAATATTTTTTCATCCATTCACTGTGTCATGCTGAGGACTCTCTTTGTTGGTCTTACGTGGTGATAGCTGCACTGGAGATTGCTTGAGATGCTACTGTTGAACTCATTAATTAGGGTAGGTAAGCTAATGAATTGCTTTCACCATTAATGGTAGTTAAGAATAAATTTTAATTCTGATTAATAATATTAAAAGTCTTATTATATTAGATTAAAAATTTAGCAGCTTCTAATTTAACACTCTAAAAACTAATATACATATATTTATATTAGTTAACTATCAATAATCAACAAACACCAAATATTAAGAATAAAAATAATTAATTTAAATTTGAATTAAACTTTAACAATATTCAAATACTAATTCAATTAACTCTTTTATATAAAAATGAAGAAAATATGATTTACCTGTATAGAGCCAATTATTAAAAATAAGAACTAATTATTAGCAATGAAATAATTACATAATGAAATCAATTATTATACATTTGATTAAAAAGATTAAAATTGACAAACCAAAAAGATTAAAATAAAATAAAAATTAAAAAAATATAATAAAACACTGAATCGTACAGCATAAATATAGAAATATGAGAAAAGATTATGGGGGTAATAGAGTACGAAAAATCCAAAAACAATATTTTTCGACACAATGGACACTTCTTGACTATAGTCCATGTTCAGAGTCTGAAATGGTCAAAATATCTCAGTTTCACTAGTCTTTAGCCTAGGTGCCCCAAAGTGTCCAACTATGGTGATCTTAAGGTATAAGGCCTCGTATAAGATCTTCTAAAGCATATTCCTGTGGAATATGATCAGCTAATGGACAATACATGGTGAGATGGAGTAGTTAAAACTTTGAAGGAGGAATATCTTGTACTATAGAAAACCTACAATTTCTCACTTTTATTTTATCTTCTTTATAGCTAGCACGACTATAGTTATCACTTAATTTGTAAGAATACATTCCAATTTGGAAAATTAAATGTTATTATATAATTTATTAATGTTTTTTGTTGCATTTTATTTTTTGTAAACCTGGACAAAATGGTACTGGTACCAATAAGAGTTAAATATTTACTAGACTATTTTTTTGTAGGTATCCCTCTTTCGCTTCTTTTATTAGATATAACTCTACTTTAATTTTGTCATTAAAATAAACTTAACAAATCACTCAAAATTTATTTCAATATTTTTCGCTTCACTTCAAGAATGCAATAGTGGAATACAGATAAAATCAAATTTCATCTAATTCTGATACCTCTTTCAAACGAATATCATATTTCTAGGTTGCCAGATAATTAATTTACACGATTAAGATTTTTAATTATTTTATTATATATATTAGCCAGATTTGAATGAAATTTTATATTATCATACATAAGCCTTCAAAAATGGTGTTTCAAATGTAGATATATTAGAATTAAACTTCCTATTCATATTGAATAAAACAGACTTAGTAATGCTAATATTTATTTTTTTTCAATAAAATTGTTATAAAATCATATTGTTAATAATTCATAAATACAGAATATAATCACTTTTTATATAAAATTATAAGCTACTACGAATCTTATATTTATACTCAGCTTTCTCAGTTTTATTTATTTATTACTATTTTTATATGTAAATATTACTCAAACAACAAGCCACCACTAATAATAGCAAATATTACAAGGTTATTACTACTATACTCTCTGTTTATTACCAATATTATGATATTATTTGTTTGCATCTATATTTTATATCAATTTCAGTTATTTTATATCAGTTTCAGTTGTAACTCAATACATTTTATTAGAAAATAAATTTTTATATAACATTGATCAACAGTTATGTTAAGTAAATGAAGCAACTTCTAATGTCAAGGATAAAGAGGGAGTTAATGTTAGCGCTGCTTGATGCGTCATAGTGCATTTCTGGAGTAAAAGTCTGGATAAGGAGGTTGTCCCTCTGGTCTCTATCTGATTGAAAAGCAATTATAACGCCAATTATCAACATAACAGTAAGTGTGAACAGTCAAGAGAAAGTGACTAAATGTAAATGAAATATAATAATTTTATGATATTAAAGATATAAAATAAATCAGATTTGTTGCAGGGAATATTCTTAATGAATTATAGATTAGTCAGTTGACTGAACTAGAAAGCCTAAATAAGTAAAGTTCATGCAAATAAATAGATCAAACATTTATAAATATTTTATATATAGGTATTTTACTATATTATACTGAATTACCAATAATAACTAATATTATAATAAAATCTCAATTTGTAATGCTTTTAAAGAAAATATTAAACTTTGGATGTATTTAACCAATTCTTAAGGAGAGTTTGTTACCAATAAAATAGGAATATTCAAATGGGACCGAGAAAAACTATTTAAACATGATGATTTTTCTTTAATACTAGGACGGAGTTCCCGACTCTATATTCTAATGAGCATTAAATAGATATTTTAGTATTTAAATTGGATTGGGAGAGCAATGTACAATGCTGCTGTAAATTTCAAACAGTTTCAATACTATTTATTTACCAATAATAAGTTATATTCAGATAGAAATATCTAGATTAAGAAGAATTAAGAGTCTGCAAAGACATTGAAAGCCATTCCAATGATGAGTCATGTATAGATAACCTTGAGAGTCATTAGATTTTTAATGAAATATTATTTTAATAAAAAAACAAATCACTCAAATAATAAATTAAATATTTTAATCTAATACTAAAATTTAAATATTTAATTAGAGATTATTAATAGAGAGACAAAAAGGAAGCGAAGACACAGCCCAGAAGAATGTTACCAGTATACTCAAATGAAAGAGAAGAACACGTCTCAAATTAGGAGAAATCGATTATTTATTATTTTAATTATTCAAAAAAGAGTTTCTAAAATCATTCGTAAAAATACCCAATATCATAAGTCATATACAATAATATTAAGAACTTAGACAAGTTCAGCATTCTGCTGGACAATGGGCGGCATCCTCTTTTTTTATAACTAGTAAGTGAGGTTAAAAACTGGGTAAGAAGAAACGAAAAAATTTGCAGAAAATCAAAGGAGCTTAGATTATAAGTAAATAGACAAATAACAACAAAGACATTCGAGCAAAGCATTGCGTGCAACGTGGATGGAATTCCATGCTTAAACAAGACCAAATGTTGAGAGAGTTGGAAAGCAAAAATCCATATTTCCTTGGAATAGAAGAAGCAAAACTGCAAAAATTATTGGACTCAATATCAAGAACATAGCACAAAGATAATTAACTAGGGACGGCGGAGTATTAGCGTTAAAGGAGGCAGATTCTTTATAAAGACAGTGAAAACTTGAAGACATTTCTTGACTTGGAACATTTTAAACATGAAAAGCGTCCCCATTCACATATTTATAGCCTACATTCCACTTATTGGAATGAGGAAATCAAGGGATTAAAGAACAGGCAGATTTACATGTTTGAATCGTTAAAATCAAAATGTAAGGATTAGAGAATCATTGTTATAGGAGACTTCAACTACCGTTTCAAAGATTTTAGCAACAGATTACACAAAGAAGGACTCTTAGAATCCATTCCTCAAGGAGGGAAACTCAAAATAAATTGAACAGAGAGATTAAATATTTTAGAATGTGAAACTATAAGTTGGGATACTGACCAGTTTGAGACAAGAATAAAATGAGGAAAATAAATGTGCATCTCTGAAGTTTGTTTTGCTTTTTTCAACTTTCTTTACGTATGTTTATCAGGGTGATCTCCTATAAGATGCCCATATTTAATACTAATATTTTAAAAAGTAAGATCCAGAACTTTATATATTATATTTTAAATTCAATGGTAAGAGAAGCGACAAGGATGGATTCTATGGGTACAGTAATGATGAGGGTTGAGGCTCAAGAGATGATATCAATATTCATAAGCAAGATACCTCACTTAACATGGTAAGTATACAACATATACTAAATCATATAATCTATTTGATTTATTCCTTCCAGAGATGGAAGGTACCAAAATATCATTCTAAAAGGCTATACTCTCTGATGTAATGAAAGCTTTCATAAACAATGAGATTAAATTAATTGATATACCAAACTACCCAGAGATTTCTGTCACTAATCTCTACGAGAGTGTGATGAAAGATGAAGAGTTGGTAGTTTACCTTCCTACTGAGAAAAAACTCTCAAACAAGCAACCAGAAAAAGGAGATTCTTCTTTGGTGTTCTTGGCACTTTAAGAGAGAGTTATCTCACAGAGATCATTGAAGAAGCTCACAAGAAACGCTATACTCTATTTGTCCTGAAGATAAAAAAGCAAAAATTCTAAAAAGCGAAACCTGGCTCGCTGAGCTAAAGAAGCATCCATTCCTCTCTAGTAAACTTTCCTTCATAACTTTGTGGGGAAACCTGGAACTGATATATTCCTATTGAAAGAGCATGCAAAGGTTCACAGAGAGATATAAGCCTTAGAAAATTCATGAAGTGATCTAGAGGCTTTATAAAGATGTCTAAGAATCAGATGAAAAAAACATAGAAGCAGGAGATGGCACTAAGAGAATAATTATAGGCGTAAGAAAGGCATAAGATCAAGAAAAGAGGAGAACCCTAATTCTTTTAAGAACCCAATTATTATGTGAACTTATTCATCCATTGTAATCTAACACTTACTTATAAACATTCCTTTTTCCTTCTCTTGCAAAAATTCTTGTCTTTTCTTTACTCACTCTCTTGCAGCTGCTTTATCACATTAACTTTATCTATAGACAAGTCATGCATAAGATAATATAGCAGCAGTTTCTTATTGTGAGTTTTGAATTAACTCCAGTATAATTCAATTCCATTAAATTAAGGGCAAAAAGGAACTATGTAAACAGGAGTCATAATTAACTCTTCATAAACTTTCTTAGGCTCATTAGTCCTATGAAATGAAAAGCTATCAACAAATAAGATGACTTCTTGATCGTTGTTATTATCTATTAGCTTAAGAAAGTACTCAATATACTGAACTAGTTTAATAGGGCGATGATAAATCACATTCATTTCTAAGCCGTTAACATCAATAAAACCATATAAAATTGAATGAGTAACAACCGAAACTATAAGGTAATTTTTTATTATTTATCATACTTATTACATAATAAATAATAAATAAAAATGTTGAATGTAAACACTGCTACATCAGCGATATGAATATATTCTAAAATAAATTTACAGCATTTAATCAAATATAATTTAAAATTATTACTAGAAATGTAACTAAAAATCAATCATCAATCAATGATTTAAAAAGTGAACAAAAGAATAAAGATCGTGTTAGTTATAGGTGGAGGATCACGATGACTTATGTTAAGCAAAGTTTTGGATAAAAGAAAATGATTTAAATAAGATTCTTTGTAATGATGGATGGCAAAAATAATATTAAAAAAATAATATATTTTTGTGACGCACTTCAAAACTTTAAATCAAGTTTTTCGAGGTCTTCCCGTGGGGTACCCCAAACCGCGACAGAGAAGATTGTCTCGAGCTATAGTACTAATTGACCATCCAATTTACGTGAATTTTAAATCAGATTGAAGAAATCTGCCCTCATTAAAAAGTTAGGATCTAAAGAATTCAAGTGCCGTTAATTTATTAAGCTTTTTACAGATAAAATTATCTCGTTTAAGCACACTGAGCCATTGAATCAATTTAAAAGTGAGCGAAACTATATAGATCTTGTTAGTTGAGAGCTAAGCTACACGATGAAGTAAGTTTAGCACAGTTTTGGATAATAGACAATGACTTTATTGAGGTTCTATGTGTGGAAGACTGCAATTTACATTTAATATTTATTAATACTTTTTTGTTGGCGCAATTCAAAACTTTAAATCGAGTTTTTCGAGGTCTTCCCGTGGGGTACCCCAAACCGCGACAGAGAAGATTGTCTCGAGCTACAGTACTAATTGACCATCCAATTTACGTGAATTCGAAGTCAGATTGAAGAAATCTGCCCTCAATAAAAAGTTAGGATCTAAAGAATTCAAGTGCCGTTAATTTATTAAGCTTTTTACAGATAAAATTATCTCGTTTAAGCACACTGAGCCCTTAATGAATTTAAAAGTGAGCAAAAGTATATAGATCTTGTTAGTTGAGAGCTAAGCTTCACGATGAAGTAAGTTTAGCACAGTTTTGGATAATAGACAATGACTTTATTGAGGTTCTATGTGTGGAAGACTGCAATTTACATTTAATTATTTACTAATACTTTTTTGTTGTCGCAATTCAAAACTTTAAATCGAGTTTTTCGAGGTCTTCCCGTGGGGTACCCCAAACCGCGATAGATAAGATTGTCTCGAGCTATAGTACTAATTGACCATCCAATTTACGTGAATTTTAAATCAGATTGAAGAAATCTGCCCTCATTAAAAAGTTAGGATCTAAAGAATTCAAGTGCCGCTAATTTATTAAGCTTTTTACAGATAAAATT
>ARYC01008223.1:0-18984 GCA_000711775.1 Oxytricha trifallax
GTGCCGCTCTACGATTTAAGTTGACCGCCATGTTTAAATTCAAATTTAAATTTCTATTATAAAGCTCTTAAAACCTCTATAGCTATATCTGGACTATATAGGAGTTGCAACAGCATTAATGATGGTTTGATCTAAGCTCTAAGACGTCATATTTATACTCAGTTTATAAGTATAATTTTCGTCATTTTACTCTTAATAATTTTGATTCTGGTACCAACTCAGATAAAGTTCAGGTTGGTACTGGTACCAATTAAGTTTTAAACCAGATTGGAACTTTTCCAATTAAAACCTCATTAGTTTAAAACTAGGTAATAATTAAGTTTTGGTACTGTTAAATTGGTACCAATTAAAATTAAACCGAATTAGTACTAATTAAATTTAAACAAATTTAGTACTAATTTAATGGAACTAAATTGATAAAAATGGAGCTCAATCTCTGCAGTTTGTTACAGCTTCTGCAAACTTTCTCCACGTATCTTTGCAGGGTTGACCTCCTATAAGATGCCCATATTTAATAGTAAGATTTTAAGCAATAGGATCTAGAAGTCTATAAGTTATAATTTGAAATTCATTAATAGGAAGAGGAACAAAGATGGAATCTCTCAATGATTAAATGAAAAGAGTCGAGGCTCAAGAAATGATATCAAGATTCAGAAGTAAGGAAGATCTCTATCGATACCTAACTTTACATGGTAAAATAACTTGATGATTATTAACATATTATACAATTGGTTTATTCCTTCCATAGATGGAAGGTACCAAAATTTCATTCTTGAAAGCAATACTTTGTGAGGAGAAGAAAGCTTTTAAAAATAAAGAGATTAAACTAATCAAAATTCCGAAATACCCTGAGATTTCAGTCTCTAATCTTTATGAGGATGGCATGTAAGATGAGGAAGTGGTAGTTTACCTTCCTACCAAGAAACAACTCTCTAATAAACTACCAGAGAGGAACTTTTTCTTTGATGTTCTTGGTACAATAAATGAGGAGTATCTCAGAGAAATAATTGAAGAAGCACATAAGAAACGATATTCTATCTCTCCTGAAGACAAAAGCAAGGCATTCTAATAAGCTCAGCTTGGCTAGAGGAACTTAAGAAGCATCCTTATCTTTCAAGTAAGCTTTGACATATAACTTTGTAGGAAAAATCTGGCACTAGTATATATCTTATGAAAGAGCATGCAAATGTTCACAGAGAAAGAAAGTCGTAGACAATTTATGAGGTGAGCAAGAGGCTTTATAAAGATGTCTAAAAACTAGATGATATGAACATAGATGCAGGAGCTGGCACTAAGAGAAGAAATATGGGGCCCAAGCAAACCATAATAAGAGGAGAAGAAAGAGAAGTTAAACCCTTTTATGGGTCAATTTAATATGTGAATATATTCATTCGTTTAAATCTAAAACTTATTTATAAATATTTCATTCTTCCCTCTCTCGCACAAATTGTTGTCTTATCTACGCTCACTCTCTTACAGCTGCTTTAAATTAAGTCTACTGTATCGATGGGCAAATCATGCATAAGATGATACAGCAGCAGCTTCTTGTAGTGAGTCTAGATTTAACTTCAGTAGAATTCAATTCCATTAAATTATGGGCTATAAGGAACGTTTTATACAGGAGTTATGTTCAACTCTTCATAAGCTTTCTTAGACTTCAGTTAAAATAGTATAAAAATCGCGAATATTTAAATTCTAAATATATAACTAATTATAAATTGTAGCATTATTCAAACATTATTATAATTATTTTTTTAAAAATTGTTTGATTTTTATATTTATATATTTAAAATGGGCTCAAGTGATAAAATTCATATTTTTACTACTTGAGCCCATTTTTATTATATTATTAAAAAATGAAATTATTTATACTTATTTTTATTTAAATTTGTTTTTATTTATTAAACTATTTTTCTATTAAAATGAAAGTAAATTTATTCATAGTTTATTATTTCAGTCTAATAATTTATTTTATTTTTAAAAAGTGTTTATATTTAAAGATTTTATACTTTTAATAGAAAAATTTCCAAAAATTACTCATGTTTTATATTAGGAGCAAATGAAACTTAATTTTAATTAAAATCATACTTCAACTCTATATCCTGCTATAATAAAATTTTTATTTAGAGATTTAATTTAAAAATATTAATATATATTGGGCTCTAGCAGCAAAAATAAATATATTTTAATTCTTAAATTCACAATAATAAAAAGATCTTGAATAAATTAATCATAATTTTTATATACAATACTAAGAATTTTCCAAGTAACTATTTATGATAAATAAAAAGAAAAATAGAAGATTATAACAATTTGATTAATATAACTTAGAATACTTTTTAAACAAAATGGAAACAGGATTGTATAAACAGCTTTATCATCTCTCCATTCACCCTCGTAAACATCAAAGATATCTTGTCAGAACCACTTTTACTTAGTCCTTGAGCTCCGCACCCGAAGTCTCAACTTAGACCTGCCACTACTCTTACCAGGCTGAACCTCGAAAAAAAAAAATTTTTAGATATGTTTTTTTGTAACTTACATTTTTGTGAGTGTAACTGCTCATCCTCCTCCCCATTAAAAGTATTCATTTTAATCTTAATCAAATTGTTATAATCTTCTATTTTTCATTTTATTTATCATAATTATATTCATTTCTTTGTATTTAGAATTTTTATATACTTGCAATCTTTATTTCTATTTTTACTCACTCCTTAGTCTTATGAACTGAGAGGTTATCAACAAACAGGATGATCTCTTAATCATTGTATTTATCTCTCAGCTTATGTAGGAACTCTATATACTACTCTCGCTTAATAGAGCGAGGGTGAATAACATAACCCTCAACCTGAATCTTCACTAATACCAGCTAAAATTGCATGGGTGACTACCTTCACTTTTTAATCATAGACTTCTATATTATCATACTTCTTATACCAGACTTATTAATAAAAGTGTTGAAGGTAAACACAGCTTCATCAGCATGTATGAACTTGATGTTATGAGTAATAGCTCTCTGCATTTAATCATATATATAGTTTAAATTATTACTATAAAATGGCACTGTAAAATCAATCACTCTCTTTACTCTGTTGACAGTCTTGAAAGTAATACCATTTCTTCTATAAATATTTGCTATAGTCTAAGGAGACATGCGCATGTCAGGAAACCTGCGATGAAACATTACAGCTCGCTAGTCAAGAGGAAAGTGTGCCCAATACTTAAAAGTTTTAGAGTCACAGAGGAAGTCAATATGGGTCTGAGTGAACTTTTATTTTCTTACTGGATGTTTTCAAGTACCAGAATTAAAGTGCTAAACAGCTAGCAAGCAGTGATACCTAACAGTTGAGGCACTCTTGCGAAATAACTTGCTATAGCTACAAAATTTAGTACAGGTTTGGCTTAGTCTATATTAATACTCGTACCATACCTAAGCTTAAGCAGTAAATCTAAATACAAATCATCATAAATAGACCCTAAATTTCGCTAATTTCTATTTCTCATTTGCAAATTGGCCTAATTTCTCTTCTAACCCCAATAAGACCCCAACTATACCCTACAAATCAAAGCACTTATAAACCTCACTAAGGGGTTTTGGGGTTTTGAGTCGTCATCCTTATTAAAATTAATCGTATATAAACTTTTCAATGAAATAATGAAAATTAAAATATAAAACAAATCCACAATTAAAGTTCACACAAATTTTATTATTAAATTAGAAAGTTAATTGCTAGGTGGTACTAACCACTTAGGACTTTCTGATAGAGCTTTCTACTACACTAAGGCCTATCGAGGGCAGATAGGGGGTTGCTGGGCGCAACGCATGAGGGACCAGTCGGCGGGGTTCAATCTGTCAGCATTCACTCTTCGAGTGAGCTGGATCCTAAGATTTCCCTGCATTAGATGAGTTACCTGACTTGAGTTCAGATTCCTAGGTAATAGGGAGCAGGATGAAGGTACGCTCTGCCTTCAAAAGTGAGAAGACGAAAACCATTGAAGCCAACGATAAGGATTTTTCTCCCACAACGAATTAGGGTACTGAAGCTACCACAGCGAAAGGACAGGGATTACGTTTCCCAGCAGCGGTGGGACCGGTAAGCGTTTTTCTCCAACTTCTGTTTCCTGGTTGAATCTTGCAAGCTCTGTACGGGTTATAACCAGACATCTTGATTTCGGGAGGAGACTAGGTGATAGCGAGATTGGTTTTTTCGGAGTTTTCTACTTCAGGACTGCCACGTCACGGAATTTGCCACGTCAACTCACTCAGATACGTCTACGTCACGACTAAGATTGATGGTTTGATTTTAGTATTAAACAGTGATATGTTAAATTTATTTGATTTTAAATCATTCATCATCAAGTTCACACAAATGCAAAAATTCTTTCAAATGACTTAATATTCAAGCAGCTCACATACTTATTTAATTTTAATATTTATATATTTAGTATTATCTTTATCTAATATAATCAAATATATAACAAACTTTTGTAATTAATTTAAATTTTTTATCAATAAGAAGTAGTTGATGAAAAACCATAAAAATAACTGGATCTCACACAATTTAAGTTTGATAAACCTCCTATTAAAATAGATTGTGAGATATGCTATGAATAATTTGAAAAATCTCTGCAAGTTAAAATTAATCACCTCAATGAAAATACTCAAAAAAGCATTAATAATAGCCTCGAACAAGATAAAATAATTTTGGTGTAATTTTATCATTTTTTTAATAATTAGCAGCATATGTTTAAAAAAAATTGAATTTAAATTAAAGATGAGATTAAAGATGAAAAGTAAAGCGATTGTTTATTACAAATATGTCCAGGATGTTTCTTGAAATACGTAAATAATGAGATAGTGCAGTAATTTTATAAAGTATTTATATTTTATTAATTACAAAACAAAGCGATTATTATGAAGTGTCCTAACTCAAAATAATTATTTAATTGAAAATTTTATCATATATTAATATATAATTCATATAATTTATGAATATTTTATTAATAATTCTAAAAAATGCAAATGTAAATTATCAATTGATTAAGCCTTTGAACTTGCATAAAATATATGTGATAAAGTAGCACAATTAAAAGACCAAGCATAATAAGACTATAATTTTAGTTGCAATTCTCTTGGTGAAATTCAATAACAAAAAGATGAAAGAAACAAAGAAATTGGTGCCATTAAATCTACAGTTGATCAGAAAATGTCAAATATCACAAACAATTTATTCTAATACTATTGCTAATATATATATATTAGTAAAATTAAAGAAGTTTTTCATATTAATTAAACTCTTGCAGTACGTAATTCACACAAAAGACTGCATGTATTGCCCCCGAGAATCTTGTAACTACGTTTAATTCTAAGACAAAACCAATAAGAATTGTTCAAATACCTACGTTTGTCTAAAATGCTCATACAGCTGGTATGACTACTCTAATATGACAATATTGTAGAGATTATCCATTACTTTCAAGGAAAACTTCAATTTTATTGTTTTTTATTTTATGTAAACTTCTCAATGAACAATAATCTATTTTCAAACCTAAACAAGTTTCTAAATCTCTATAATTATTATTTATTTTTAAGCTTTTTACTGGAAAACACTGTCCCTCGTGTGGAATATACATTTTCAAGGATGGAGGCTGCTCACACATGACCTGCAAGCAGTGTACTCACCAATTTTGCTGGTTATGTCTAGCTGACTGGAAAAATCATAATCCAGCGTTCCCAATAGTTTGTACTTAGAGAGGAGACTTATATCTTCTAATTTGGGTGATTAAAAATAAAATTATACAATTAAAATTAATTATAATTTTGATACTTTTGGCTTTCACTAATTTAAAAGTTATGCATTCTTGGCCTATTATACAAGCAATTGAAGTATTTCTATTTAAATATGGGTTAATCTTGTGGGTAGGCAATGCGTTCTTCTTGACTTTTCCCAAGTTTGAATTCAAAATAATAGATGATATTATTGATAAAACGATGAGAAGAATGATTATTTGTATTTTTTAAGTTATTTTTTATATTATTATAGCTATAATAAATAGGTTGCTTATATCGATTGAATTTAAACGAAATTAGTAGTTTATTACTCGAACCATAAAAATATTTAAGATTGCAAATTATTCTATTAATCTTAAAGTCTAACACAATCTAAAATACCTATAAATTTACACTTACAAGCAAGCATAAATTTCACTCCTCAAATGTCATTACTTTTAAATAAATATTTAGCATTTGACAATGATATTGGCAGCAGCTCTCTCTTATCTCCATTTAATAAGTATCTTGACTCAAAGTAGAATCATAATATTTCAAAAAGAATAGTGATTTGTAGAAACAAGTAACGAGAATACTTTGAATCCTGTACTGGCCTAGGTATGAAATGAACCATAAACAAAGAATATAGATGTTATTATAGAAATTTTAAAACATACATTAGCTAATTATAAGTAAATCATCTAGAATATAAGACAGATATATAAATAGAAGGTGAAAGGAAATTTACAGTTAGATACAAATTAAATAAATTAATTTATAGGATAACTACCGACTTGAATAGTCTTTTGTGAACAAATTAATTATTATGATAACTATTATAATCAATATTATTATAATGAATGATTAACAAAATAGAGATCGCTTTGTAAATACTATTAATAACAGTATCAAGCATAGTTAGATACTCATTTGTTATTTCATTATAAAATATACTATCATAATGAATATTCATGTTTTTTATAGTTATGACTCTTTAATGGTTAGCACCTGAAGAGTTTTCTATCGGAATATACTTAATGAAAATTGAAGTAACAATAATAATTATTGTCTTGATAGTAATAGTAATTAGAGAAAGAAGAATAAATTGTTATATAATTTAAATAATATCTATTAATAATTTATGTAGAGAATAAACAAAATGAATATGTAGTAGAGATTAAGCTAATATATTTGTTTTTTAAATTACAAATGCTAAGACTTATTAAATCATAGTTTCATAAATAATTTTAGACATACTCTCATTATTTATCAGTATGTTTGTTTATTCATATTTGTATAAATATATAAAACCTTTATAGAATAATATTTACCCATATTCAAAGAAAAGTAAAAAAAAATATTTAAATGATGAAAATTAGGAAGTTTTAATAAATAATCATACACAAAAACATTTATTTTTAATTTTTACCTTAATACTATATACCCAAAAAGCTAAAAAGATAGGATATATCAATTAACCGAATATAATGACTAATTTAATAAATTTAATGAACAATTCATTCAATCTATTAAGGTTTTATTTTTAATTTATTTTTTTATTTTAAATGAAGCTGCATAAAACTAACCAGAAAACGAACTGCATACTTCTGAATAATCTTTGCTATAAAATCCGAATTTAGAACTTGTTGAAAGCATAGATGGAAATGAATAATTTTATACTGATCTGAGTGGCTTAACTGAGGTGCAAAGGATATTATTTTAACGATAGTAAGAATTTATTAGATATATGAAGAAAATCAACTTGTAAGATTAAAAATGAAATTTAGATAAAATTAATTTAATTATATTTTTAAAATTTTGAATTATACTTTATTTATTTTCTAAGCCATATGCCAAATTACCATATCTTTTAAAATATATTTTCAATTTAAATTATAGGTTTTTTCGTTTTATGTCAATAATTAAAAACTTCTTATATATTTATAATTGTATCAGCATTTTTATAAAGTAATTAGCTAAGAATTAAAATTATTTATAATAAAAAATATAATTTAGAAAAATATAAATATTTACGTTTTTAATTTTATTTATTTTAATATGTATATTCTAATCTCATAATATATTTTGAATTAATTATAAAGTAAGAAAATGTAAAATTGATAATTTATGATTTAAAATAATAACATTGTCATACATCATTCATTTTTGTCTTCGATTTTAAAGCTTATTAAACTTTAATTTAAATTTTAATAATTAAAGATATAATACTAATCAAATATACAGATTGATAATTATTATTTAGAAATAACTAAGTTTAGTATGATCTTGTCTATATCAATGAATGCTCTGCAAATAGGGCATTTACTTCTGTATCTCTAACTAGATTATTTAAGTAAATTTAAGCATTGTCCACACATGCATAAGTGGTTACACGGCACGCATATCACACTCGATGGATTATTAAATATAATTATCAAAAAATTCACATAAATATTCATAATTTATGATATCTATTGAGAATATAGATAAAATGAAATCTTTGTAATTAATGAAATTAAAATCATAAAAATAAATTGTAATTATCTTTACATACTTCACAATATGGTATTTTTTCACCTTTTAATACTAAATAATCCCTAACTTCCCTTAACCCTTTCCCATTATTTTCTAATTTCTATTTCCTTTCTTTTTCTAATTTATTAGTTAGGTATTTTGTGTAAGCTCTGACCCCAAATAAAGTTGAAAGTGCTAGGCAGCCAAGAGTAAAAAATAAAGCGAAATTTCTATTTTTTGATTGATTTTCATAATAATAATTTAGTTTCCTTTAGCATTTAATAAGTATAGAAATAATTTTTGATAGTGGAATTTCTAAATACAATGGTTATTGAGAATTTATTATAAAAATAAAATTTCACGAAATATATATATTAGGTAAGATTTATGAAATTTTATGATTCTTTGATGCCTCCAGCGAACATTCCATGTATAAAATCCAATTTAAAAGTATTAGTCTCAATGTCATATTTCAACAGACCAAATATAGAAATTGCACTTCCTTCGTATGCTACATACTGCAATCTCTCAATCATATCTAAGAATGACCCTTGATTTAATAAATCCCTTTCGAATTAAGAATAAAAACAAATCAATGAACTTATTAAGTTCAATTATTTAAAATGATAAAAACAGATTATTAAATTAAATAGATTTTCCAACTCCTATGTGCTAATCTAAACCAAATTCATATGCTAGGTGCTTACTTTGGCATCAACCACTATATATTCTTGCGTTTTTTCATCCATCAGGAGCAATGACTGAGCTTGACCTTTATTCACTTTTTCAAATCAACTCCCTTAAGTCAAGTTTCTTTTGTATTTAATTTTTACATAATATGTTTTTTATTTTATATTTTAAATTATTATATTGAATTGCTATACTGTATAAGTTTTTAATATTTTAGTGTATTAGGTAGAACTTAATTAGGTGTTGTTATTTAAGTGTTGAATTCTCCTGGACATATGCTCATCCAGCTGGCTGTCTTTAATCTCTTTTGTCATGTCATTTAAGATTATACCGTTTATTATCACAAATCTTTAATTTTATAATTTGCATGGTATAAAATGCTTTATTCAGAAAATAGCAAAGATTTGATTATAATATGTGATATTATTAACTGAGAGTTGCTTTTTATTATTAATTTTAAGAAAAACTATCATTAATTGATATAAAATTTATCGTTTTTAAAGAAATATTTCAATATAATTTTTAGTATTAAATACTATATTTATTTAATTCTTCTTTTTTTAAAGAATAGTTTCTTAAATTAATCAAACTTATAATCAGTATATTTGATTAAATAATAATTAATAGAAATCTCTCATCAAATTGCTTTTACTTAAACCCATCTAGTATCTGAGTAGGGGTATAAATGTGTTATTGTTTATTTAGATTGCTGATTGATTTCTTATAAGTATCATTTATTCTTTATTATAGTTTGTAGGTAACATAGGCACCCCCTAGACCTATAAAACCAAATACTATAGACTTACGAAAATCTTCCATTATATTTAAATATATCTGAATTGATTAAAAATGTGTATTATTGGTTGAAAATATTATAATATCACCTTTTCAAAGACATATTTTGAAAGTTGATTTTAACAAATAAATATTTAAATTCAATAATGTAATTTAATAGTAATAAAAAAAGAAATTGAATTTTATCTATTTTTATAATTCAGATGTAATTTCCTTGAATCTCTTGCTAATTATTTATAAATCGGATAAATTTATTATGAAATTATATTGACTTTATTTAAAAATAATTTATTAAATGAAACATGCCAAAGCAAGATTAACTGCTAACCTGACTGTTTAGTTCATGCTTTATGTTTTAAATGATGCTCAGGACAGATCAGGTTCGCAAGAGAACGCCATTAGATCGATTCCAGCCTCTCCAGCATATATCCTAAAGAATCCACTCTCTCCCCATGTATTTTACCATTAATTTTAACCGATCCAGTACAGTCTGCCATTATCATAACCCCAACCATTAAGAGTAACTGCGTGACCACCTTCTTCTACAGAATCTGGAGTGACTTCATATATTCCAGTGCTGTAGCTTGAAAAATCGTCGTAAACTACAAATCCAACCATCACTGGACCATTTGTGTAAATTTCCTCTTTGATATCTTCATAGGTAGTCAAAATTTTCATTGAGTTGTATTTGCAACCATACTTCTTGTACTCAAGAGACTTATCATCACACCTGTAGTTACATCTAGGTACAGAATTACCATCTGCAGAAGCGTAGGCTAAACATTATTCAGACACTACTCCTTCGGTTTGAAGATACTAAACTGATGAAGAGAGATATCCACCGTTACAAGCAGCATTTCCGAGATCACAGCTCACCATGTCCTGTCTTGAAAATTGCATGTTAATTGATCCACCACTTTTAATACAGAATCTATTTTAGAGCATTGTAACAGCTGCATGAGCCCAGCATGACCCACAGTTTGCTTAGTCAAGAATAGTGTGTGGGCAACTTGGGAAAGCAGTTTTTGTATTGTAAGCAGTTGGTAATGAAGCGCCAAGTTTAGGATTAAGCCCTTCATCTTAAACATGAATGTGCTCTCCTTTCAACTTATGTCCCATCTTCTTTAATTCTTAAAAGAATTTCGATTTCAAATGTTTTATGTTGCCTTGGATTCCAGACTCCTCTTTAATGTAACCTAGATTTCCTCCCATATTTCTCATGCTTTACAAAGATTTATTTTTGAAGGGATTTTCTTCAATTTCAAAGGGTGTCCAAGAAACATTTGAGTTTTTAATTCTGTCGATTACTTCTTATCTGACTGGATGTTTATTGAAGTTAAGACCATTAACTAATGTGGTAACTCCTAAGAGTAGTATCACTACGATATTTATAAATGTTTTCATATATGCAGATCTGTTTTTATCTATTAATTATTATTTAACATTAATCCATCTTTTTAAAATAAATGAATTAATAATTAGATTGTAATCGTTACATATTGCTTATAACTTAAATATATGCCATTTACTATAATTATTAAAATATTACTTTGAGAAGTTGAATGGAACTCTTAAGCAATTGTATAATAAAGCAAGTTTAAGTTATTAACATCTTAAGTAAATATCTAGAAGAAAAAATGATTCAATTTTTTTAGTTTATCAGAAAAGGTATAGAGCATTAAAATTTTTTTCCAAAATTAAATTAATAAATTTAATATTGTAAATCATATTTAATTGTTATATTTAGTTTTGGGACATTCGTAATCTTTTAGTTTTAGGACCTTGCCTAATATGCTTATTCAAACACTTTTTAATATAAAATTTTAATATTTGATAGTTTGATATGGATTTATTTCTCTGTTTATACCTCTGTGAACTTTATTTTGATACTTTGAGATAAGATTGAATAAACATTCAGTTTTATACTTTTATTTGGCTACGGTGACAAACACTCACCCCCCATAAGGTATACTTTTAAATATGTACTATGATAGAACTCGACCTCCTGAGTAAACTTTTCTCAAGGACTGATTGTGACCGGCTTTTATTTTCGAGATATCACTGGCAAAGTCAAAAATTTACATATAAAATCATAAAACTTGGCTTTGAAAAAATTTTAAAATTTTTCTAAAAAACATCTAAATTAGCATAATCTGATAAATTTAAGGTTACGAGAAATTATTTTGAGTAAAAATATTTTCTGAAATTCTCATCCAGATCTTGCCAATAAAAATCATCAGTTATCTTTAAGATCTTTATTGGCAAAATCAAGATGAAATTTCACAAAACAATTATACTCAAAATAATTCCTAGAAAACTAAAATTTATCAGATTATAAAAATTAAAATATTTTTTAGAAAAATTCCAAAACTTTTTCAAAGCCAAATTTAATAATTTTATATGTAAATTTTGGACTTAGCCAGTAAGATAACTAAACTAAAAACAGGCCACAATCAGTCCTTGAGAAAAGTTTACTCAGGAGGTCGAGTTCTATCATAGTACATATTTAAAAGTATACCTTATGGGGGGTGAGTGTTTGTCACCGTAGCCTTTTATTTTTTCTTAATTTAATTGCTTTTATTATTTTCATTACTTTTTATCAATAATAATTGCATTTCTGATTTTTTAAATATTTTTCCAAAAAAATTCTCTAATTTTGTATGCTTATTTATTTGAATTCTCATTCATATTTTTATTTAAAAATTATCTTGAATTTTATTCAAGAAATAAAATGAATTAAGTATATATTTAAAATAAAATGCTCTTATAAGTCTTAATTTTACTTAAAAATAAGTATTTGATTATAAAGAATTAGTCAAAGCTATACTCTTGATTATTTTTAGGTTTAAAGAATTTTAAATATGATTAAAAAAATAAACTTATTCTTAATTAATTACTATCAATACAAAATATATTTGATTATACACCCTTAGACTATTTTTCAATTTACTTTCATTCTTTTCCTCTTTGAGCTTATTGGTCTTTGGAAATTTTAATAAGAAAACATTTGATGAGTGTTATGATTATTATTCGATATATTTGATTCACCTTCAGTTTATTAAATCTATTGCGATTATTATGATTAATTTTACTAGAACAATTGTATTGGCTAATCATGATTTGCAAAGGGAATTCTATCACTACTCAGGAACATCTAGCTGCTCATTTAATATTTATTTCTTCTTTTATTGTTTTGAGTTTTGTACTATGTTTTCAAATTATTAATATTTGGCATTTGATTATCAACTTAGTTTTATATATACTTAGCTTATGGGAAAATTTCATTGTTAATGTTTTATTGTCTTGATAAATTTATAACGGAATAGTCTAAACTTTGCTCATCCAAGCTTAAATTGTGAAGTTTTTCTACTAGGGAGCACTACCGCTTTTTTGTTATGGAGGGGATATTAAAAGAAGTTATTATTGCTTTTCTAAGAGTAAATTTAGTAATTATAAACCAGTCTTTAGAGATTATTTGGTTGAAGAGTTACTCTTCATAGGAAAAGTAAGATTATATAGTAAAGATTATATCTCTTGGCAGTTCTAAGGGGTTATTTTACTATATAATTTACTATTTTTTGTTCTTTATGCATTCTTATTTTATGGTACTATTACAAAAGCTGTCTTAAAAATGAGTATATTATTATTTCTAAGACCTTTACTATTCTTAATGATTACCCTTCTCAATCTCTTTTTATTTCTCTATTTTCCTTCTATTTTTGAGACTTTTCTCTAGCCTTTTTCTATTATCTTTAAATTCAAGCTTCTTAAATTAGTAAGTAATTTATGTCATTAAATCTTCCTGTTTAATCTGCTTTTCACAAGTATTTATCTTTCTTAACTGTAAATTTTTCAAAACTTCCTCATCCTTATATACTGATTATTGACGTCTCTTCTTGGCCTTTGATTTGTGCGATTTTCTGACATCTTTTAATGCGCCAAGTTTAGGTTTGTTATCAAGAGAAATTGTTTTAAATTGGAGGGATGAAAAGTTAGTGGGTTTTGAGGGGTAAGAATTGAAATTTAATTGTGACATTTATAATTATAATTAATTCATAGAATAAGCAGGGAAATATGTACAGAATATCTGAAATATAATTTGGTATGAATAATTGTTATAATATAAATAAATTGGTAAAATTAAATGAAATATTATCAAAATAAAATAATGGAATTATATTTCAATTTAAATATCAAAAGGATGTTCCAATTCTTTTAGAGATAATTATCTTATTTATTAGAAATAAGCTTTTGGAAATAGACTTATGTATTACTTGAATTTAGTATACCTCTCAAATATAATATAAAATAGCTATAGAATAAACTTAGAATCTCCTTCGAAAATTTATTTGATAAGTAAAGTTGTCACATTTTAAGAGCTACCATTTATCAGCAAAATATTTTTTATAAAATTAAAATTTTTCTAATCAATTTTTCTTTATCAATATTCAAATATAAAATTAGCTATCTAATTATATAATTATAATCTCAACTAAAAATATGAATATTTCTAAAAATCTAAATAAAGTTTGAAGTTTAAATTTTTAAACTTTAATAGATAATTAACTGAAATTAAAATAAGAAAAACGCAATATATATTTTAGATCCCATATAAATTAGAATAATTAAAATTAATATAATTTAAATTTCTTGAATTTAGATATTCTAGAAAAAACTCTATCCTAACAACTTCAAAAAATCCCAACTTACATTCTTGGAAACATAATTTATCTACAACAATCAATTATATATATATAATATATATATATATATATATATAATTAAATTCTTAAAACTTTATTTAAAAAATGTTATTATTAAATTGTTTAAGTGAATGCCAAATTACGGCGATCCAAAATATTGGGACAAGCGCTACCAAGAGAACCAAGGTTCTATGTTCGACTGGTTGGAAGACTACAAGTCTCTAAAACCCCTGTTCGGCGACATTTTAACTCCAGAGAGCAAGATCTTAGTGCTAGGTTGTGGCAACGCAGAGTTCAGCGAGGACTTATACGACGACGGCTACCACAACGTATACAATATAGATATCTCCTCAGTTGTCATTGAGCAAATGACAGAGAGAAACTAGTAGCGAGTGGGCATGATTTACGAGGTCATGGATGTGCGAGATATTAAGTATCCAGATGGGTTCTTTGATGTTGCAATTGATAAATCCACAATTGATGCACTGTTATGCGGAGATAATGCTTATGTTAATGTAGCTAAAATGATGAAAGAAGTTTACTAGAAAAATTTATACCAACTTTTAAACTTTATTGACTGTACCATTTTCCACATTTTTAATACAAGTCCAAAGAGTGCTTAAAACTGATGGTTATTACATAGCAATTTCTTACGGCAAGCCAGAGAGTCGAGCCTAGCATTTCGAACGAGAGCACCTTTCATTCTCTATGAAACAATATATCCTATATCCAGTTGAAGCATAAACCGAGGAACAGAAAGAAGAGAAGAGTCACTACATTTACCTCTGCAAGAAGTTAGAAGACGCAGAGAGTAAACTTCAGAATAATTATGATAAAGTCCTCTTGGAAATTGTTAAGCAGCAGGAGGAAGAGGCAGCTGCTGCTTATCTAGGCAAGGATAGTGATGCAGAAGATGTTGACTCAGATAATGAACCTAATATTACATGTACAAATAATTAAAAGGAAAGCTTTCTCTTATGTTTATAATGATTTTTAAGATATTAGATTTTAATTTGGGTATAAAAAGAGCAGGAAATAGAGAAATCCATATAGAAGAGCGCTCTCCTTATGAAAAATACAGTATAATAAATAAATATTTAATAGCGGCTTTATCCACTATAAGTGAACTTCTAGAGAGGAGCTTCAAATTTATAGAGGTATGAAGCTATAGCATACAAATTTAAACTTAAAATAAAGCAGTTGAGGAGGAGAGAAAAAAGGCTTGGCATTAAAAGGAAGCACTTTAAAAATAATATTTGTATGATTTTGGCTAAAAGATTAACTTCTTAATAGGAGAAGTGATTCTTTGATGCTAATAATCAACAATATATCAGAAATAAAGATAAATTTTAACTCATTCTTTGGCTGCTTTGATTCTATATTAGATGATTAGAAGAATAATTGTATTTGCATTAATAACTTTATCCTATTGTTTTTTTCTGTTAATAAATTGCCAGTCAAATAATAATATCAACTACAAAACATAAATGAGTAGCATTACCATCTTAATCTATCTGTTCTATAACTTATTTCCACTCTTTATATTCATCTTTTGACCCTGTACCACCCATTATTTGGACTATTTCATCTATAGTAATTGACCCACTACCATCAGGATCAATTATTTCCCATTACATTTATATATTTTATAGATATTTAGAAAAGAACTAGAAGTATTTATATGTAATAGAAGCTTACCTGAATAGTCAACTCCACCAGAATTATTCATGTCTAACTTGGAAAGAATTTGGTCAACTTCCTCTGTTGCCTTCATTTCACTTCCATACATCTAAGTGTAACCTGCAATTAACTCCTCTCTATTTCATATTATCTATATTTTGCTTGAAAATCTCATTAAGTTTGGTTCTCTCTTCTTTGAACTATAAACTATCTAAAGCGAGTAATTAATAATGCAATTCTTATACTAAGAATATCAAATTTTTCATCATACTTCTTTTTTAATACTTCTGGTGCAATATAGTAAGGAGTACAGTTGAAATTATTTTGATAAATATCACTAGAGAAATATCTAGACAGTCCAAAATCAATAAGTTTTATATTCCAGCAATCTTCAGATTTTATTAAGTTGGTTTGATTAATTTATATCATTACGAATATGATAAATTACTTATATGGCAATAATTAATAGCTTAAAGCACTTATTTGATGATTTTTGCTGCTATACTTTCACTTAAACACCTCTTTTTAACCAGAACATCGAATAACTCACCGCCACCTAAGAACTCAGTAATCATGTAGATAAACCTATGTAACTTATACAAAATAATTATGGAATTAGGAATTTTAATTTTTTATAAGTTTATGGTGACTATCTTGGTAAATTTCATAGAGTTTATTGACATGTGGATGATCCAACTACCTCCAAATATTGATTTCATTTCCAAGAGATTTGAGATAGCTCTCATCACACCCTTCTTTCTTGATGATCTTCATGGCTCTTACATCCCCTGTAATTTTGTGGATGATATATATATATTTATGTATATGGGCATATTAACTCTGACTCCATATCCACCTTTTCCAATAACAGCTAGTATTTCATAGTCATTAGTAATTTTACCACGCTTTTCACTGATAAACATCTGCACATCAATATTTATATTGTGTATGGTACCTCTCCTACTGTCTCTTCTTGGCTTTGAATCCTTTTCCTTCTCTGGAGTGGCATTTGAGACTTTTCTGTTATTGGCAGAGCGATCGTGTTTAATAATTGCTGAGAAGAATTTAAGGAGAGGAAGACTACTGTCATTTACATATTTTTAATAATACATTTTATTAATTATACATAAAATTATATATATATTATATCACCCATTATTATAAAGTGGAGTACTTTCAAAATTTAGTGAATAAATTTCCGAAATAAATTGATTTAAGTCTAAATAACTGTACTATTCAAATAAATGAAAAATTATTGCTGAATTTAGAAAAATTAATACAAGTATTTAAGTAAGTATCCTCCAATTTTTTATTATATCAAAGGCGTATTTAATCATGCAGTTGATTAATATTAAAAATCTAAATTGCTCTAAATAAAACATTTTTACATTCATGGAAATTTTTTCCTATCTTTTTACAGATATATCACTGACCAAGATATTTCTTCAACCCCAAATTTCTCTTCTGCTATACTCTAAAATTAGCCATTTGGTCCCTAATTGTTTAGATTTGAGTTAATTTGAATCAGTCTGTTCTTTTCCTGGTCTTTGTGAATTTGAGCTTGACTTTGAGGATTGAAGAGAGATTTTTATTTATTCACTATTGTTTTTGTCTTGTTTAATGAAAGGGTCTATGAACCTATTAAATAGATATATAATATCTAATTTAGCTCTATTTAAATTCAAATAGTAGGATTAAAGTATTGTATATTATTAGTCTTCTTGATTATTAAATAAATTAGATTATGTATATTGGGTTGCTTTGACCTTCAAATATATTTGACTCTAGTCTGTTCATTTTCATTGTCTGTTTAGATTGGAATTAAGGGTTATGATCATTTAATAAATATTCAAGAAAAATTTTTTATTGTTTTTAATATGGGCAGAATAAATAATAATAGCAAATATACAATTGATTTAATGTGAAATTCTAATTATTAATTACAATTAAAAAATGCTAAAATATATCTCTATACCTTTATTTAGTAAAATTTAGATTGTAATTCTTCTATCTGTTACATTTCAAAATAAGCTATATTTAAAATTATAATTGATATTTGATATAAAATTAGAAAATATAAAGTAAATATCTATCTGTAAATGATAATATTTTCTGATTTATTAAGCAATTTAATTATGATTATTTTCCAAAGTTTTATATTAAATTTCTTAAACTTCAATATCAAATGTAAATAAAATGATCATCTGTAGACATCAGTCCTCTAACATTAGCCATAGACTTTCCTCTAGCCATAGTTGATACCCTTTCAAGTCCATTTATTAATAAAAATCTATACAAAAGTTAATTTCTTAATAAAAATTGGCAATCTAATTTCCATAATTAATTTTAAATATGATTGCCCTTCTTGCCTTTCTTGACTTTGACAACTTTTTTGACATATTTAATTCTCTTGGAAACAGATGATTTCATGGTTAACAAATGCCTTGGGCTTTCATTATCCTTATTACCGTTTTTGTGATACAATAATTCTTACAATATAAAGAAAATGTAAAAAACAATATTAATGCATTAGGATAGATGCTACCATAATAATATCTCATTTTAGATGTAGGACTGACTTTGCTCTCCTCTTCTTCATTACTATCTTCTTGCTATAAATTAAGCCATTATATATATACAAACATAATTTCCATCACAGGAGGAGGCAGATCTTATTGCACTTACTTCCTGCTTACATCAATCTCTGAAATGGATCGCCTGAGTCTACCACTACGCAGCTCAGATCTCAACTAATTATTCAATTTCTAATTCTAATCTGAAGAATCTTCGCTATCCTCACTGTCACTTCTTATTCAAAACCCCAAAACCCCT
>ARYC01008224.1:0-13580 GCA_000711775.1 Oxytricha trifallax
AAAATCATTCTGAAATTTTGAACTATGATTTAAGTCCGATCTTTCAGAATTTTATAATTAATTTAATGATTTTCGAAGATCTCCTGCTTCCCACAGGAACTTTTAAATTCTCCAACACCGATTTCGATAAACTCAGGCACATCTCTTCAGCTATGTAAGGGGATCGTGCCATCAGATTGATGCTGCAACATGCCAAAGTGACTGTGGAGTGCAAGACTCCAAGCAAAACCTGGTCTTCAACTGTTCCTTGTTCGAATTCCTCGCATCAGGAAATCCATTCAACATCGCCTTGCTCATGAAGAAGCTGATCCAGTGCAAAGGAATGAACCCTATCCTGACCGAGTACGTTTGCAAGCCAGCCAGTAACTTTGTCTCATAGATCATGAGTCAGGTTAGCATTAACACTGCCACTCAGTCTACGTTCACTCTCGCCGAGGCAGAATAATTCCGCAAGGACATGGATGATTTGATTTAATCTCAAAACATCAACATTCAGATCCAGAAAGGTTAAATTCAAAGCCAGACCAACTATACCATCAGTGGTAGTCCATTTTAAGTTGATTACCCTATGCCCGCAGACTACCAAGAGAAGAAGTTCACCAAGCCTACGACCAACTAAAATGTCAAGAGAGTCCTCAAGATTTCAGGACTCGATATCAAAAATGATGTTGAACTTCTGAATGCTTTCAAAGCCAAGTACAACGATCCCGCAGAACAAGATTTTGTCAAGGAAATCGAGGCTTTGGCAGATGAAGCTGTGGTATAAGAAGCTGAGAGACTGAAGAAGACCTCAAGGGGACAAAGTGCAAACCCATCACCTACTAACCCTCTACCTAAACCAGCAGCAAGCAGCCTAAACTCTTCGAAAAGTCGCACCCAAGTCAATCATTATGTTGAAGATGATGAGGATGATGATGAATGATGATCAACAATCCCCCAAACAGATGAAGTAACGCGTGACCACTTCCTACAACCTGAGAAACATCCCCTCAGTGAAGAAGACCACCTTCGAAAGCGATTCCAAGAGCAAGTTTGCCAAATAAAGAGACTGCTATACCCCAGAGCCCTCAAGAAACAGACTTCAAAGCCAGAGAGAGCCCAGCTAAAAATAACCCTACAGTGTGAGAAAGAGCAGCAATTTGAACAACTCTGACCATTCAGAGGAAAGGGAGACTCGATATGACAGACATCACCAAAGCCAGACCAGGAAATCAGCTTATGGAAGCCAATTCAGCTGCGCTATGAGAGTTTCTAACTACGAACGACCTGCATGTGGTGTTACTGAAAGCATGATGAACATGAACTAAAGCGTTCCCCCAATCCTAATGATAATTTCAATTGGGAATTGATTGAGGCAAAGCTAAAAGAGGAATATGAGACTATTCTCAAGAACACCATCGCGGAAGACCTGAAAACCTCTAACTACTCTATAGATGTGATTTAACTTATCACCCAGTTCGAAAAGAAATACGCGAAGAGTGATTGCTTCGGTGAGTTCCCTCTTCTGGAAATGCTTTAGAATTCCCAAAAAATGAACTCTGGACCCTGTGCTGTTGACTTCTTCTTTGCAAACAAAAAAGTGGTCTAATATCAACTTGAGATGAAAAGAAAATCTTGCTTCGTTGAAAAAGACCGAGAGGTTCAGCTAATTACTCAAACAACGTACAAGAGAATGCTTGGTAAGAGAGCTGAGTAAGTAGACCTTTCAGACGTGATAAAAGAAAATGAAAAGCAGAGAATAAAGAGACAGAAAACCTCTCTCAATTCACTCAACTAAAATAATATTGGTGGTGGTGATCCCGATGACGGAAAAGAAGACCAGTAAATGCTTAATGTCGATGCCAATCAAAGCAGCTTTGAGCAACACAGATACCCATTAAGTTCTCGCAAGAAATACCACCAGAAGACTCTAAGCTCAAATGTTGAGTAAGGCATCTCAAAGCTAGGTCAAGGACAAGCTTGACATGATCCCCAGCCATTTCTTATTCACTCGCTGTTGGTATGTCAAGGAGAGATTTGAAGAGTTACTGCCCTCGGAATTTTACCAATACCCATTCATGATTCAGAAAGCTAATGAATGTTTTGAGTACATTCAGGATATTTTCGAGTCTTCTTGGTACAATTACACTGGTTCTCCCTTCTTTAACGCTTCTGTTTACAGACTAATGTTTACTCCTCATCGATTCATCCATTAACCAAACAGAATCAAGGATTACCAGTACAGGGACAAGCATGCATTCAATCCCAATGTAAACTTCTGCAGCAAAGTGCTCAATTGCAAACACTCGACTCCTTACCTTGACTAACTTATGCAGCTTGTGAACCTCTTGAGCGATGGCCTGGTTTATATTGAAAGGAGATCATTCTGTATGCTACTATGTGCACTCTTCAAAGCAGCCCTAGCCTATTGTGAACCCCCTCTTCTTGAACCCCATGAAGTTTCCTCTCTTGCATGCTCTCGACTGGCTTGTCTTCGATGAGTTCTCTAGAACATATGTATTCCAAAAGGCTCGGTACAATAGATTACAAGAAGGCAAGTTTCTATGAGCTTGGCAGCTTCGGCCAATAGTTTTCTGATAACGAAAAGCTTTTCTCTGATTATTTAAACGACAGGAACTCTATCATTGTAGAGCTGATCTTCCATCAACGTGGTCGAGACATTCCTCAGTCAATATTCGGGGTCATCCGCAAGAATGCTGATAAGTCATTGACGATCAAATCTTCGTACAGTAAAAAGACTGTGTTGATCCCCAAAAGTATCGATTCGAAGAATAATGAATTGAAAGAAGCTTGCCAGGTGTTTATACATGATTTTACTGAAGACCCCGCGTTCTCTACAGGTATGAAGCAGGTATTCGAAGTGCGATTCTATGGGTGCAAGCTAAGATATGAAATGGAGAAGACTATTCTATTTTAATACGACGATTTCCAATACAGGGCTCGTTAATTTTTCGTGCGTTTCTTTTCTATGTAACATTTCCATTTGTCTAACTTAATTTATAGGTACTCATCAACTAATCTTCATCAGGCGTACATTGATTTGCATAGAGGAATTGGATATCTTCAGAATCAAGTGATAAGACTCACCTATGAAAAAGCCTCGAAATGTGAGACATGGAAGGAAGTTCCCAATGACTTAGTCATTTACTACAAGACCCCACTTTCGACCTACAAGAATTTCGACTACATTATTGAATTCGTTGATAGATTTGCCAATAAATCTATTTAAGAACGCTCTGATATCTTAAGTAAGAATTTAATGCTAGCTAAATATTTTAGGGTAAATGCTCATAGGCTAAATAAATAATGGTGTGTCTGTAGCTTAGAATGGATATCCTAACAGGCCTCTAAGCATTATTAACACAATCTATCAGTTTAACACACTCGTCACCTTGGTCAAAAACCCTCCCAAAAATTCAGACCTTCGCACAAACTTAAGGAAAGATCTTTTATTTGTGCAAAATTTACTCGAAAGTCTTCATGAAACTTTTATGGAACTTATCCATAAATCTTACCCAGAGTATTTCAAGATTTATGAATCAACGTAAGCATATTTAAGATTAAAAGTTCTATAGTTATCTCTAATTGAAGGAGAATGAATTCGGCCCTCTCATAAAGGCACTCAACTGGTCAATCCCTGATGATCTAAAGATTGTAATGGGTCTTATTCAAAGCCTCGCTGATTAAGCATAGAGAAATCCTCCTTGGCCAGATAATTATCTTTCAAAACAACAGAGATATGGTGACGAAATTTTTCTTGCCCTAAAAGACCAAGTAAAGAGACTTCCAATCAAATCTAGATGGACTGTCTGCCAGAGAATAAGCTCTGCTTGAGAACTCGCCATGGCTTCTCCACTTAGAAGCTTTCAAGAACAGGTTTTTGCACTGCAGCTCCAAAAAGAATGACTCTCTTCAGTAAGTGGATTTAAATTCTAACATTTCTTTATAGGAAAGTGATTGTTAAACCCCCATCATTCTACATCAGAAAAGTTAACTAGCTTTCAAATGATCATGACAACGCTGTAATGTTTGAAGGACTTACACTCAACAGCATGATATAGATTAGTGATTCTGACTAAGATGTAGAAATGGAAGACGAAGACTTGATGCAGAGCTATAGACTTTCACAAACTCCCTCAAGGATTTCTAATTATGGACAGCCAAGCCAAGCAAATCCTTATCAGCAGTCCCATTCTATAAGATAGTCGCAAGCATTTGACAATGTACATGAGCAACATAGATAACATTACCAGGACAAGATGCAAATCCAGCAAGTTCTCTCATCAGTGAACTAATTCTAGCAGAGATCCTACTGAAATTTATGGAACTACACCTATCGGAACAATTCCAAATTACCCAAATCAACAGTAATTCTATGAAGGAGTTCACCAAAACTACTCGTAAAACTATCACCAGCAAAGGGATTAATAGTAGTCTAGATTGTCAACTAACATGAATCAGATGCAGCAGCAGCTTCCTTCAGGGTACAACTTAAACAGAAAGGAAATGTTTAGAAGCAACATAAACTATGGCATGAATGATTTCTAGGGTCAGAAAAATTACCAGCAAGATGAAGGCTTCAAGTAAACTCAGAGCAGAGAAACGATTGGTAATGACATGTACAAGTATTACGCTGAAGATGTTACCCGCAGATAGGAATAGAGACAAAAGTAAAGGTAGCTCTTACAACATAGAAAACTGCCAAAACTACTTGATTTTCCTTCTTAAAATCAAAGCAAAGAGGTCCTATCCTTAAACAGAGGGTAAGCTAACGCAAATGCTTCGAATTCAAGAATGGATTGCAATCAAACGGGTTCCAATTCAAGGTAGAGGCCATCAAGTGTTAAATAATTCGATACTGATGAAGATAAAACTTAGGTCATACTCGTGGATGATGAAAATTAACCAGATAAGGGACTCGGTACTTAAATTCAACAGATTGAACCAGACTAACAACACTCTATCAACTAAGGTTAACTCCTTGGTGATGGAAATGTTCCATAAACTAACTCTAAAGGTTGCAATGACACGTGGGGTAGGAAGCTTGATGGAACAATTCCAGGTCTTTATGATATCTCAGACGAAAATACGGGATTGTAAAATTAAAACCATGGTTACGGCCAACAAAACGCTGGTCTTAATCAGGGGATGATGACGTCTAAGGACCAATAACAGTAAGTATTCAATAGTATGGGGATATCTGAGGCTGGGAATTCTTTATTTGGTAATACTTCTACCAATCGTGGGCAGAATCAATTTGGAGTTATACCTCAGTAAAACTCGAACCAGTTACCTGGTAGTTCCCATCATGAGACTTCTACCAGTGATGGCACGACTAGTAAGGGTATTACTCCTCAGAGATCTGACCTTTTAAGCAGATCTGCGTTACAGCCTCACCTTAAGAAGCAGCAAACTAGTATCATGAGCATCCCTAGACCCAAACCTAATTAGACTTCTCAAATCACAGTCACATGATGAAACTCAGTAGAAGCAGATGAGTGAAGTAGAAAATGCTTCAAGAGATCAAGCTCACATTGACCAGGACGTTGTAGATCAAGCTAACGCTGACCAGGATGCCAGAGATCAAGCTACAAGAGACTAAGCTCCCATTGAACAAGCCGTTGGAAATCAAGGAGCAGAAAAAGTTGCTTAAGAGTTGAATAATGAATGAGATTATGAAGAAGCTGTCAACCTGCAATGATGTTCACACCTAAGGTCAGCTTGGATCAACAGACTCCTTATATTTTTTTATATTCAAGCATTTATTTCATAGATTTTATATTGATAAAACTTAAACTTTACAACTGTACACATTTAGGATGTCTAAATCTTTCTCATCAAAAGTCTACTATTCATTAATTACTTTCTATAATTTACTTCTCATGCCCATCAACCGCTTTGCTTCGCAGAGTGCGTTAAAATGCCTGAATTCCCTTCACACTACAACAGTGCTTTATATTCTAATTCCCCACTTATTAATTATTAGTAAATTAAAAACCAGGAGGCACACATGGAACAGCTAAACTACAGAGACAAGCATAACGAACCACTCAGGCTGCAATTCGTCTACCAGCACAACACGCCCAATGCTTACTAGGTGCAGGTGTACAGGAAACGCAAGTATCTGCAGCAAGACGATGCTTTCGAGGTGGAGAACCATAAAGGCGACCTCTTCTGCAAGTGCGAGGAATTCAACATCAGTGTAAAGGCTGGAGCCGAGTTCAAACTTACAGTGGCCTCCTCAAACAACGACCCAGTGAGAGTGCTTATCACTCCTACCGATGGCGAGTCCTACATGCTTTCTAGCTGTGCTTGATCAGCAGGAGGCATTGCAGCTGATGCTAGTGAGAGAGGAGGGGCACTTGAGAGCAGAGCCTTCAGATGATATAGAGTCTTTGATTTAATTTACGTTATTTAATACCTAATTCACTTCCCTAATTCACTCTCGATGTAACTCATCGAATATTAATTTCACACGCATATAAAACTTTAATTCACTGCTTCAATCGTCGTGATCTGCTGAACTGAGGATGCCTCACTGCTGAGGCTGGTTTGCTGGTGAATTCTCTGTGCTGATGATGCTTAGCATGCCTGAAACGTGGAAGTGGAGAGTGCGATGCTATATGTGCTGTGCTAGATTGCTATGATTACTACAACTCTCTATTTTGAGTCATCGCACTCCGCGATTTGTGCCTTGACCAAGCTACAATTGTAAGTATCTGCCTATATCATTAACAATATACAGAAGACTTGGGTCTGCGTTGCAGTTGGAGCAGCTGGTGTGAGCTGCTTGCTTCTCATGCTAAAGTTACTGTTCAATGGGTACTCTCTGCTTAGAAGGTAAGCATTTCAACTTGCTTCTCATTACAATGCCAGTTAATCCAGTATAGAATCGAGATTTAGGATGCAGCTCTGCTGAACACTTATTGAGCTGGTGAGTTTCTTGTGGAGGGAGGGAGGGCAAAGAAGCGTGAAGTAGGATAAGTAGGTAAGCTTCATTCCTTAACTTGCACAGAGTGCCATCCATAGGGGCTGAGGATGAGTGGGTGTTAAAGCAGAATTACAGAACTTGGGCAGCGATTTCTAAACTACTACTCACTTTTGGCTTAGAAATTCAAGTAAGTCAAATCAAATTAATTTCAAAACCCCAAAACATGCTAATCATTTTTTCTAAAGGGTTTTGGGTTTTAGACCTTGCACATGACACGATTACAATAATTTAAGAACAGAGAGTGTAAGTTTCAAGAATTTATTATAAAATATAGGCAGGAATAAAATTACTAAACTAAGGGAGCCTAAAATTTAGACTTTAACAGAAGTTTTAAACATTAATACTTAAACAATTATCAGATTTTCTAAAATCAAAGAAAACTTTAATAATCAAAACAATAATTCAAGGATTTGATAATTTTCAAAGATTATCAAGTAAATAATGAGAATAAAAATATAAATGCCAAGTTAGCAGCCAGCCTCGCTCAGCAATAAACTGAGCTCAGACCAGCCGAGAGGAATAGTAATAAATCAGACCAGACAAAGAACTTAAACCTTACCCTAAACCTAACAAACCCTAAGGTGGCCACCTAATAATCAAAAATCAGACCAGAAAAAATCTTGAAGTGCCGAAGCGCGTAAAGAGGGTGCCGTAGCGCGTAAGTTGGGTGCCGTAGCTCGTATATTGGGGTGCCGTAGCGCGTAAAAGTTTGAATCTCGTAGTATATTATCTTAATGTGAGGAGTTCCACCCCACTTCTCTCTCCAACCTTGAATCTATAAAAATAATTACAAAGATAATAATGATTTTTTAAAAAAATTTGAACGATACTTACTTTAGATGCTTAATTTGTTAAATCTGTGCTCTAGTGTCTTCTTCTGCTGTACTCCTTGCCTTCTGCTACTTTACTCTGTGTCTTCTACTGCATAATCTAAAGAAAATTAAAAAAAAAAAGTTCATTTAAAGATTTTTGGAAAAATACTTACTTTAGTTTAGATCATTGAATCTGCTACTGCTGCTGTCTTGTTCATACTCTGCTTGAATCTAAAAGGTTAAGATGAAATATAAAGACAATGGTGGCCACCACAAACTAATACTCATCTAAACTAATCAAACAAAAATTTTAATTATTATAACAATAATTAATTCCAACTTTACTTTAGTAAAATTATTCAGCAAATATTCGGAATTTTCGCGAATTTTCGGAGGCTAAGCCTCTATAATTATTTTTTAGAAAGTTGGAGCAACCGATGGTTCGATGATTTCTTCAAATCTAGCTGCTGCTAGCTCCAACTACTGCTATTTTAGCTTAGTTTTAAGTTCTAGTTACTTTACTTTTTACTTTTAGCTCCTTGAGCAACTTTTAAAATTTGAGCTCAACTTATAGAAATTTTTACTTTGACTTTAAAACTTTTACTTAAAGTAGACTTGACTTTAAACCCAGCAATCCTAAGCTCTGTAAGAGACTCTCACTTCAAGAGCTGGGGTACATACCCTGAAGGCCGAAGTGGCGTAAGACCTCTCAGGCTGTATCCTCGCCGAGGGCTTTGCAGAGCTGTTGCTGGTACTACAAGTAAAGAGCTTTGGGGTGGAACTAAAAGGCTGGTCTGAGTTTAGCTAACTTAAAAGCAACTTTTACTTAAAGTAAAGGAAATGTTCCAGGGATTGGTAAGTACTATTCATATTCTTAACTTCTTCTACTACAATAGGTCATCAGCAGGTGAGATCTCTTCAGCAGCTCACGTGTTACGAGTTACTTCTTGTTTTGCTTGTTTGTTAGTTTTAAACTTCGTTTCTTCGTTGCCCAAGCTAAGTGGTGGCTGGGTTAATTCCTGGCTCACAGTGATATAGTTGTTTGTTTACTTCATAGTTTAAGTCTTTAGGGTTTGTGAGTGACTATGACCTGACTCTGACAACTATATTTATCTGTCGAGGGGTTCTCTAGCCAGAGCAGCCAATCTCTGGTGTTTATTGCACTGGGGAAGGGTTGCTTGAAAGCAATCGAGCCTCAGCGAGGCATGTTTGAATAGTTATAGTATTAATTTTAAGTAATAATCTTCACTTTAACCTTAAAATCCAAGCCAAAGCCCTACTTTTGGGCTGGTCTACTGCCCTCTAAGCATAACCTATCATCTCTACCATTTACTAATGTTATTTTCTTATCAACAGCACCAATACCTAGTTATCCTAACAAAATTTCCGAAATTCAGGTTGGAGGGGTCATAAAGTTAGCCAAGCCAAAGTGCTGTTCCGGAAAAGTTCCGTATTTTAGGTCTTAAGGCCAAATAAGTCCAAATAAGCACCATTTGCCTGGTATTTGAAGCCTACCACCTCCCCTATTGCTTGAACTGCCCTATAGTTACTTGTTATTAGTAATAAACACTATAATCAATGCTTATGATCAATTAGCTACCATAGAGATCACATGGGGTAGAGCTGGGCTGGACTCAAGGGGTGAGGAGGAGGCAGATTTTTGAAAATTTCAAGGCCAAAATGGCCGTTAGGACGTCCCTGACATTTCAAGATGGGATATAGCCACTCCCACCGCCAATCGGCTTCTTTCCTTCTATCTCGTCGATCTAGAGTGTATTAGCGATGTTTGGGTTGGGATGGTGGGATGGGGAGAAGATTGGAAAATAATTTTTGTAAAATCATATAAGTCATACTCTATAATCCGTTAGAGATAGTATAGGCACTTTCAAACTTGGAATTGAAAATAATTCGACCCCCCCTCTAAATCCGCGGTTCCTCAACTCAAAAACCAACTTTTTTTATGTTTCTGTAGTGAGGCTTGGATTTCTAGACGACTGGGAGTGGTTTGGGGTCGATCTGAGACTCAAGGGTAGACCTCAATGGTGCATCCGGGGGAAATGAGGAGGTCCCTGAAAAGTGGCCTCAGATCAGAAATTGGGGCCACCGACCTACCGATCTGAGGGGGTTCAAAAATATGGTTGGCAAAGCCAACAAAACTCCCAAACCCCAAACCCCCTGATAGTTGATTGAGTGAGATTGAATGAATTTGAGATGATTAAATAGAGTGTTGAGTGATTAAAAGGAGTAATGTGAGAGGTTGGGGGTATAACGAGGTTCATGAGTAGATAAGAGGGGTATGTTTAATAATTTATAGTTAAAATCTAAAATCTGAATTCAATTTTTATAACTAAGTTCCAAATCACAAAATTTCCACTCAATTCGCTGACCACTCCAGCAATTCGATGAATATTGGGCAATGATGGCAAAAATCGTCAATGGCCAGCCGCAATGATGATGGGTTGCGGCATCTACCCAGCAATAGGTGTAAATTAATGGTTGGACTTACATTATTCATGGCTCTGGTAAGTTAATATATATATATATTGCTCTTAAACCCCAAAACTCTTTATATACTTTACCAATTTCTATTTAGACGGAAAATTTCCACTACAGTAAAGACTGCTTCTCAGCAGTTATGAATCTCTGTCAACTATCTCCCTATAATATTAATTTAAATGTTAAGGTATCAGTTGAAGCAAGCCAGCAACCAGAGCAGCGGCCCACTTTCAAAGTAAGAATTCCCCTTCTTATTTATTAACTTTAGATATGCAAAATCGTAGAGCCAGTTCGACCAACTTCCTTGCCAAGTTTGTGGCAAATGGATGTTTAAACGCACAATGAGCAGACACCATCAACGCATGCACAAGCCCTTAATCATAGAAGATTCTGACGCTGAAGAAGTCGTGATTGACACTGCTATTCCTAATTTTGCCCCATCTTCATTTATGAATACTTAAGCTGGCCTTCAACTATTGGGAGTCAAGGAAAATCAACTTGAGGAATCCAAACAACCCCAAGTGATGACTGGCTCTACTATCGACACTGCCTATGATTTCTTCAACTATCCTGAGCCCCAGTCAAGTTAATGAAATTCGATCTGATGCTAAAGGATCACTGGAACCTTTCACAATCTCTCCTCCCATTTACCTTGCTAGAGATTTCAGACAAATCAGTAAGACATTGATTTTAAATCCATATGTAGGTGAGCATAATGAAGGCAGTTGCTATTTTTGAAGACACTGCCGACGGCTTGATTGAACGTAGCTTAACATCGTATTGATGCTGCAACCAGAGCAGCTGCTTGAGCTAAGAAACATGGTCTATAATACAGCTTACCTCTCATTACTAAATAAGCGTTATGGCGAGGTCGCCACTGGTAAGAATTATTCTATCTCTCACCAAGGACTATAGAGAAAATGCCTGAGAAGTACTTAAAGATTTTCAACCCTTTGAAAGCCACAGTGTTCCAAAGCTATTTAAATGGCCAGCTCCGTAAGAGCTTCAGTAAGCTATTCCATTCCTTTATCGACGAATACAAATGCGATGTGAGCGATTAGCTTTCATATTTCAAAGTTCTAAGTGATATCCAAGTTGACGTGTTTGAATTCTTGAAAGTTGACAAGTTCCCAGTCGTCGAGTTCAACACCTCTATTGTTTGGAAGCCTGGCAAGTTCATGCGCAATCGCAAGGCGAAAACTTTTTGCAATCCTTCGAGACAGGCTATTAATTCAGCACGAGCATTGACAACTCAGGGGGTGCGAATTGCCATGATACTTCAATCGCTGGTCAACTTCTTCGTTGACATTCCTTGCAGACCCCAAACTTCGAGATTCATGTGCCTGAATATCTTACTCGATAAATGGTTGAAGGAGAACAAATCCATGAGGAGTGTGGGTTATAAATGCACCAAAGCATCAAGACTTCTTGCTGTAGCAAGGGAGCTGGAGGATCAGATGTGGGTTTTGCTTGACCCCAAGGCCTTAGTACTCAAGAGTAATGATGCTGAGAAGCTAGAAAGGAAGGTGTATCCCGATATTGAAGATTAAGTTATAGCACAGCCCAAGTTGAAGCCCAGACTTTAAAAGCAATTGGACAAGGCAAAGAAGGCTCTCAACCTCCCCGATAGGACTGCTGGCAATAAGTGCAAACCAACCACCACCTACTATGTCAAACTCTACTCTAAGGAACTCTGGGTATACGATTGCAGCTGCAGAATCCACAAGCTTCATTTTTGAGAACAAGTTGCCTGAGTCCTGAGTACTAGATATGCAAAATCTCCTAAACCCCCACTTGAAAAATAATCAAAACATAAAAATTCATTTACCCTAATCCATTCACTAATCACTGCTTCTTATTACTTAAGCATTCTATCATAATACACTTCATTCTATACTGCTTTACTTTAGTCAAAAGCGATTGTTTACATTCCTATATTTATCTTAGCTTCCTTATATTAATATTGCCATTAATAATTAAACCTTTGTCTGGAAATGTTCCATTGGCATTTAAATCTGCAATTGCAATTCTCTTGAGTATATTCAAGCTGTCTAATAAATGACACATGTATTAACAGTTGTGAGCTACCAAACTCAACTGGTTAGCTGCTCACTTATAAAAATGTTTCACTGCAATTCCATTTGATGCCGCTCCTTTAAAACCCCAGAGCGGCATTGTAATTGTAATTAATTTTTCAATTTAACTTGCACACATTGAAATCGCTAAAATGAAGTCTGCTGCCCCAAAATATCAGAGAAAGAAGATCAGCAAGTAGTGTCCCTTCCTCCCCCATTAATGCACTGACACTACTACATTCACTGCCACTTCTACTTACTATGATCACATTTAAAGGGAGCACCAAACTAATTGGGAAGAGTTTAAAATGAAGCATAAGACGTACTCTTGTGACGAATGCGGCAATAAGGCAGTCTCTTAGGACAGTTTAAGAAAGCACAAGTGTTCGCAATAATTGGTACTCCCAAAGACCAAAACTATTGCCAAAGCTAACATACAAAAGCCTGCTAAGGCTAAACCCCGTGTCACTAAGCGATCTCAAGCTAAAGGTAATACCTGATTCTTTTCATTGATTGTTTAGATGCCAAAATGATTGATAATGTCGAAAATGTTGAGGAGGAAGAGGAAATGGAAGTACAAATCGCACCCACAACCCCTGTATAGGAATTCCACGAACAGGATCAAATCGACATGGATGAAACTATTACCGATGAATCTCAAGAGGAGCTACCCCCAGGTAAGCAAGAAATCATGAGTGATGTTGACGTTGTGGAACATTCCACCAAAGGAGATGATCAAGTCAAGTGCATTAATCCCAGATCAATCTATCGATGATGACCCAATGATGGGAAACCCCTTACCTTCACACCAAAGTCATCCATTGCTCATTAATACTAACCTGGAAGAGTTCCGCCCAATATAATACGAGATACCAAGATAATTATCTCCTGCAGAGGTTAGTCAGCAATTACAAAGCAAAATTTCCAGTCAAAATGTGTTTCAGCCAGTTTGCATAAAGCCAAAGTTTCAGAGCAAGTTAGACTTTTTCACTAGAATTAATCCAGGAGTTTCTGATCTCTTCAAACCCAATCCTGCAATGGCTTTATTTACTGCACTTTAGCCATAAGCATCCATGACTAGCAACGTATTGAACATCAATCACTCTCAGGATGTTGTGCCATAAATGGATGTTTATTCTTCTGGATCTCTTTTCAACAGCCACTGCTTTTCCAAAAATAACCTGCAATTCCGCAATCAGAATAAAA
>ARYC01008225.1:0-24736 GCA_000711775.1 Oxytricha trifallax
TTGTTACTATACTTCTCTCTGAGCTTATGTAGGAACTCTATATACTACTCTCGCTTAATAGAGCGAGGGTGAATAACATAACTCTCTAAGCCTGAATCTTCACTTATACCAGCTAAAATTGCATGTGTGAATACCTTCACTTTTTAATCATAGACTTCTATATTATCATACTTTTTATACCAAGACTAATTAATAAAAGTGTTGAAAGTGAATACAGCTTCATCAGCGTGTATGAACTTGATGCTATTAATAAAAACTCTCTGCATTTAATCATATATATAATTTAAATTATAACTATAAAATGGCACTGTAAAATCAATCACTCTCTTCACTCTGTTGACAGTCTTGAAAGTAATACCATTTCTTCTATAAATATTGGCTATAGTCTAAGGAGATATACGCATGTCAGCAAACCTGCGATGAAACATCACAGCTCGTTAGTCTAATGGAAAGTGTGCCCAATACTTCAAAGTCTTAGAGTCGCAGTGGAAGTCAATATGAGCCTGAGAGAACTTTTATTTTCTTGCAGGATGCGTTCAACAACCAGAATTAAAATACTAAACAGCTAGCAAGCAGTGATACCTAACAGTTGAGGCACTCTTGCGTAATAACTTTGCTATAGCTGCATAATTTAGTACAGGTCTCGCTTAGTCTATATTAATACACGTACCATACCTAAGCTTAAGTAGTAAATCTAAATATTACTTCATCATAAATCGACCCTAAATTTCGCTAATTTCTATTTCTCATTTTGTAAATTGGCCTAATTTCTCTACTTACCCCAATAAGACCCCAACTATACCCTACAAATCAAAGCATTTATAAACCTCACTCTGGGGTTTTGGGGTTTTGAATAGATTGACTGATTTAATTGTAATTTAAAATTGCTAATAAAATTGTTATTCATTTTAATAATTCTATTTTGAGTTAACATTTTATTAAAATACAAATTTCTTGATTAAAACTGTCAAATAATTTATAATTTCTTTTTTATTTGGATGTTTGTTTTGAGTACCGTTTGTCATAGTCATAAAAGTCGGTATGCCAGTATATTTATCAACTGACCAGTCAAATCCTAATTCACTGTTGAAACAATCTTTATAATATGTCATTATAAATTATATTAATATAGTGTAATAATCTGAAGGCCAATTGAAGGTGTAAGATTTAGAAGTTATAGGTAAAGTTATGATTTAGTCATAAAATATAAATATGTTAAATGTCTACTAATGGATCTAAAAATTAAGGTTTATAATTTCCACAAGCTAAAGCTGGAATCTCTTTGATTAATATATCAAGTTATTATAATAGAAATGTTAAAATATTTGATTGCCATTTAGCTTCCATTTTTCATTTCTAATTAAATTACAAATTTTAGCTTTAAAAAATATGCAATCAAAATGATTTATAAAAATATATTTCACTAGTCTAAATCCATAGAAAAAGAATGAATTAATATTTATTGCTAAAAATAAAATTAGAGAGATTTTGAAATCAAATAAAATTTGTATTTTAATTACTCATTTATATATTTGATAAAATTGAGTAAAACAAATGAGTGTTTTTTAGCAAATAAAGTTAGTTAAAGTAAATATTGTATGATTTTGTATTCATTTTAAAAAATATTGGTTAATTAAAAGCATAATTTTAGCATGTAACTGTTAAAATAAAGTATCATCAAAAAATTATAAGTAAAACAGATAAAAATTTAATAGGGTTTTTTCTTATTAAACAAAGAAGTTTTTCCTTAGTTTTTTAATTTTTACAAATCTAATTTTTGTATTGCTTAATTGATAATTTTTCCTTAACATCATTATAAGAAGAGATATCTAAATAAAAAAAAAGAATAATTTTAATTTTTAATGAAAATTAGTAGACTAATGCAAGTTAAATTAATTAAAATATTAATCAAATTACTCTTTTTGCAATAATAAATTTTTAAATAAAATATTCTAAGTAAACTCCAGTAGGATTAACTAATCTATATTCTCCCATTTCTACAGTGTATGTCAGTTATGTATAAATTGAACTAGTTGCTAGTTTATTTTATGTACCACCACTTGAACTATTAATTATCCAGTTTAGGCATGAATATGGAGATCCCATTGTTGTGTTGTAAATTAAAAATATATATTTTATCTGTATAACCTATTATAAATTAAGTTATTACAAATTTTATCTGTAAAACATTTTTATTTATTATATCTTAAGTTTATAATGACATTAAAATCAAATAAAAATTAAATAAAAAAATAATCTGCTAAAACATCATGAATACAAAGTAGGAGTAATTGTAATAATTTTTTTATTTGCATTTAAATATAAATATAAACTTTGTACTAGTTTATAGTCACAGCCTAGTAATTTGATACTATATTCAATGAAATTTAATGAATAGAATAATTTACCAAGATTATTAGAATCACCGAAATTATAAATCATACTATTGTAGAAATACATTTGAATTTGAAAAGTTAAGTAATAAAAATATTGGCAATTAGTTTTTAAACCTAGACTATATGTTACTAGTTGATAAAAATAAAATTGGCTGACCTTACTAATAGCGGTACTATTTTATCGCATCTCTAGATAGAGAGTATTCGATTTAATTCTTAGCATGATTTTTCAAAACAAATCATCTAAGTATGAGATTTATTACTTTCTATCTAGAGATGCGATAAAATAGTACCGCCATTAGAAAGGTCCAGCCAATTTTAATTTTTTATCAAACGAGTAATATATAGTCTAGGTGTAAAAAACTAATTGCTAATATTTTTATTATTTAATTTTTCAAATTCAAATGTATTCCTACAATATCAAACATTATTAACTTTACTCTGGCAGAATTTAAGTAAATATTATGAGTTCTATTGATTTATATAAATTGAATAATGAATTTAATGCCAAATAAATCTTGAGTCAAATATTTTTCATGATGTTTTAAAATCAGCATTTTTGATTGGGAGTCTACATATTAGAGAAAGCAATGGAGATTATAATAATTAAGAGAATCTATAAAAGAAAATGAAATAGTTAAAAGAAAAAACAATTCAATACTTTTTATAAACTATTTCGGACAGATTATGAAAAATTAAGATAGTTTGCAAACAATGAAATTAGGATATAGCAAGCAAACTAACGGACCGAAAATTATGCATGGGAAGAATAAATCTTGAAGGGAATCTTTATGCTTGAACTAGATAAATAAAGTCTAATAAAACAAGTAAAAAAGATAATAGCCCATCCAAAGTCAAATGTAACTCAAAGGATTAAATTGAAGAAGTCAGACAATCGTGAAAAAGCGATTTGTATTATAAGAAGAACATATAGTAAAGTAATAACTAAGCAAAAGCTAATGATCTAATCATGAATTTACATTTAATTAAAATTTACATTTCTCAAATTTTACTAGAATTTTACTAATTTTCATTTTTTTATATATCCGATTAAGTGAATTTTAATCTCAAGTATGGTATGTATTAATTATATCACATAAATTATCTTATAATATGAAAGAGTTAATATAAAAAATAATGTTAAAATATTGAATTATCAGATGTTTAAATTATAATTAATTTAGCATATCAAATGTTGTTTAAATTACAAAAATAGATGAATTAGTTAAGTAACAATTTAGATATAAATATAATATTATAATAAGTTATCTAAGATTCTTTTCTTAGTAATTATTAAAATATGATTAAAAAATGAATAAATATACTTTTATCAATACAATAAATCACTTTAATATGAGTTTTAGTTGTTTCAAGGTTTCTAAATGATCACTTTGTAACATGTCAATAATTATTTTTTATGTATTATATAAGTCAAGACTATTAAAAAAATGAATTAAATTGTTAAAAATTTACCGATAAATTGCGGCCACTGTCATATTAGCCTTGAATAATTTATTCATGATCTCTTGTTAAATTAATTTATTGATTGAAACTATTTAAATAATTATCCTATTATAAATATTTATCAATTTAATTTTTATTATATCTTAAATAATATCAATATATCATATTTAACTTTAAAGAAAATTATTAGTCGTAATAAATGTGTTTATTTAAGTATTTTCCTATGATAAGAGTATATGAAGTGCGATTTTTTTGTATTTGGATGAATTTACTGCTGATTACTATTTTATTTATATAAATTCTTAAAATATAGAGAGAATATATAAATACATATAATAAGAATAAGTAACTATATTATAAAAAAAGTAAAAATAATTGCATCTTATTTTTTCTCTGATTTTGATTTAAATAATTTATAATTTAAATAAGCTCTAAACATAAAAAGCAAAAGAATTGCTATTAATATTTATGGACAATTTTATACATGTTTTAAAAATATATATTTAAAAAAAATTAAAAATTATTATATTCCAATTAAATTATATATTTTTAAATTTGTTGACCATCTGCTTTTTAATAATTTTAAATATTGAACATAGTTTGGACTTATTATTTTTCTTTGTATATTTTACAAATTTAAATATATTAAAACGAAAAATAGTTGATGCTTATTTTTATCATATACGATTTTAAAATTATTTTTTAAGGACAATATAGATTAAAAATAAATTATTCAATAGAAAATAACTTTTAAGAAATGCAAATATCTTACTTCTCAATAGTTTTTAATTCCAATATTTAAATTTAAAGAATTTCATTAAATTTTGATGATATATCTTTTATTATATTAATAATGTTCTTAGTATGTTATAGCACATTTTTTTTCTTTGATTACTGCATTTTTATTAAAATAAATTTGCAAAAAGTTAATTAAGAAATCAATGAGTGATGTTGTTCAAATATAATTATAGTGTTATTATCTTATAGATTCATAATAATAAGTAATAATTATTTAAAAATTATCATTTCTTATTGAATATTTTTACTAATTTATTATTTTATATAACATTTTTATTATAATAATTAGTCTTTAAAATTAATTTAAGGGGAGGGAAGTTTCCTGAGCCAAAAAATGTAGTTTATTGGCCCCTTCATATAAATAATTTTATCAACTTGTAATAATCTTTATCACCATGTATAAAAACACTTAATTTTTTTAAGTATTCATTAAATCTCATTTTTTGATTAAGATTATAAAAAATAAAAGAAAATTACATTAATTATTTATTAAGTCAAAAAGTTTTTTAGTATTTTCTAATGATTAAGAAGACAAAGGATAGTTGAAAACCTTTTAAGTTAATTTTTTTAAAATTGCTTAATTTAGAGGGAGGGAAATTGAAGCAGTGATTAATTTGTTTTTTTTCTATAATTTTTGGCAAATAAAGAGTATTTTAATGTTTAAGGTAGGAAACTTTCCCCCCCAATTATTTATTTTACCTTCAAATATTTTGCTATGTATGCAATATAAATGTAGTCATCATCTTATGTCATACTATTATATTAAATTATAAGTAATACCAGTTGCACAAGGCATAGCGTATAAATGATCGTAAGATCGATCAAGAGCATGGGTGAAAGTTGATATAGTTATTTTAGAAGCATATAAACTATAACTGTTTTGTTTGATAAAATACGTTATAAATGGAGAAATTCAAGAATTAATGTATAATTAAAGATACATAAAATTACAACTGACACTATTTACATTAGGTTTTAAAATATAAGATTTGATTGAGATTATGACAAATTTAATTTTTTTAAAAAAATATTAATTAAATGTGCATAAATATAATAATGCAACTTGGGTAAATTTTTATGCTAAATCTGTATTATAAAGTCAAATTTAATAATTATATGATTATAAAATTTCACCAGTTAGTTCCACTAAGACAGGATACAAATGCTATTACGACTTACTGGGTAATACGGAAAATCTATGCTTATAAATATTCTCAGTTTCTTGTAAGCAGAAATACCGATGTCAAAGACAAAGACAGTAGATTATCTTTGCAGTAATGTTAGCATTAAATTGTTGATGACGAATACACTTATTATCTTGATATTGATAACTTCATTGTTAGAAATACAAACGATTGTATTGTCGAATATCCCACTGATTATAAGGTAGACAGTCCATCCTATTATAGTAAGTAAGTTTAATGCTCTATTCTATCAAGCTCTGTATAAAAATATTAACCAAAGATTGTTAGATTTGCTGATATATATGAACTTTCTTCCGCCAAGCATAAAGTCTGTGTATAAGAGTTCTTTGTGAAAGATGCTGAAAGTAAAGCTCAATGCATGTTGTTAAACTTGCGAGTTAGATGTACTGATATAAAAAACTTTGATCTAGAGCAGATAAAGTAAAGAATTTTTAATTTTTGCGTACTTGCACACTAAATTTTTATATTTTTTTATTAAATAAATGGGATTTAAATCTTTTTAATACAATTCTTGATTTGGTTATAATCTATTATATTAAGTATCTAATGTATAGATTGGCAGTTGTAATTTTTACCTACAATTATATTTTTATTATTAAATTGTTCGATTTCAATCGTATTTTATCAATAATATACAAATAAATTATTATTATTGTAATTAATTAAAAAAATTAATAAGCTTTAAGAAAATTTATTTTGTGTCACTGCTATATATATAAATGTTCCATCTTCTACAAAAACTTAAGAAATATAAAAAAAATTATATGATTAGTTTATTCTACATTTTTATGGCAAATATAAAAATATTATTATACTTTAAAATAAATATAAGCCCCGCCTGAGAGAGAATGTGAATTTTTAAGCTAAAATATTTTTATTTAAAATTTCCGAAAATAATATAATATTTAAATTAATTTAGTTAATGCATATAAGTTTATTCATCAACTAATTATAAAAATACAAAATTTAAATAATTAAGCTTCTTTATTTACACCAATTAATTGATGGTAAATTTTTAATTATTATTACTTTTAAGTTATATTGGGTACAAATATTAATTACAAAAATTATGAAAGTTGAGATACTCATATATAAAGTATAGTTTAATTTTTTTAGCTTTGAGGAGAATAAGTCAAGATTATTGGGTTCATCCCTATTACAAACAAATTAAATTCCCTTATAAGTCAACAAAAGCTAATAGATAACTATATAATAAGGAAACATTAAAATAAATGATTTATAATATTATTTTTTAACCTAAAATTATTTATATATTATAGAAAATTATCATGAAACTTAATTTGATTTGCATAATTTTTCATTTTGTTATTTTATAAATTAATTTAACATTAAATGAATCAAACAAATAGTTGTATTTGCTCATTTAATTATTTTTTAAGTTTTTGGGAGACTTTTCTTGAACCGCATTTTATTTTAATGGAAATTTTTTATTAAAATTATTCTTTAATCTTGTCAAATTCATATTCAAGATTATATTAATAAAAATATTTTATAACAATTCAATAGATAAGTAAGAAAAATTGATTTAAATCAAAGACATAACTTAGTATGTGTTTCCATATAATATATGACATTAAAATATAATGATAAAATGATGAAGTTACTGAAAAACTAATGAGATTTATTTCAATATAATTAATTTGATTTTTAATATATTAGCATTTTGATTTCTCAAATATGAGATTAATTTAGCCATTCTTTTAGAACAATTTTATTGTTATTATAATTTTTAGAAAAGATATCAATATTTTTTCTCAAATATTATTTGTAATAACATACTTGAGTTGTGTTATTTTATTTTATAAATCTGTAAGAATTTATGATTTTACTCATTTAGAGATAGGTATAATATATATTATTTATTTGATTCGTAATTTCTACTCGAATTCGAATATTCCAGAGGAGATTTTTTATATTTTTTTTCGTAAAATATTTCATTTATTAAACAAGTACCATAAAAAAGTTTTTAAATAGGCCAAATTTGCAAGCTTTGCGCCGGTAGTTTTATTATACTTTGTAAATACTTGATAACCATTAGATCCTTAATAGCAAATCGCTCCAAAAACATAAAAGAATCAATTATTTAAAAAATTATATAAAAAATATTATTGTTTGCATCAATTTCTTTATATTCATTGATCAATAAAAATAAACAGTGTATTTTAAATTATCAAACATTTATAATTAAATTATTTTTTTATTTATTGGTAAAAATGTTTTTTCTAAGAAAGATTTATTTTAATTCATCTTATTATTAAGATAAATTCTTGAATTTCAGGAATGATACACAATTGATCAACACAATAACACATGCAATTTATATAAAATTAAAAATATTTGTAAATATAATTAAATAAAAGAAATCTGTTTTTTCTGAGGTAAGCATAGTTTAAATACCGTTGTAAATTAGTTCTGCAGAAGTAGCGTAACTAATGTATAAAAATATCTTATTAAATTATTCAAATAAATTGGCTTTCATTTTAAACAAACTCATTATTATATATAATTGTATTGTTAAACAGGATAATCACCAGAAATATCAATCTTTGCAAATTAATGGTTTCTTTATATATAATAATTAATATTAAATTATATCTAGAAAACTAAAAGTTAATGGAGTATCTAATAAATATTTTAAAAGATTATTAAAACTAATATTTTTATAAATATTTAAATTAGATAATTAGTAATCTAATATCTCACTTGACCTTGCTAATTAAATTAAGCTTACAATCAAGAGTTTCATTTAGTTTAAATGATTTCATAACAAAAATATTAATTTGAGATTTTTAAGTATTTTATTTTTACAATAGAAAATTTGAATTACAAGACTTACAGATTAATTAATTAAAATTATGAGACAAATTAAGAGAAATTAGATAATTTTGTTCATATTAAAATGTAGATTGACGCATATTGGATTAAATTGGACTTATAAGTATAAAAGAAAGTAGATTTTCGTCACTTAACACTTAAAAGTAGTCTCTTAGACATGGCTAAATAATCAACTCGATTTTTATCAAATATTGATATGCATTTTATAAAAATTCTTTTTACATAAATATGGATTAGTAAATATTTTAACCAAATATATTGTCATTGTTTTATGGTTTAGTAATTTAATTTAATTATTTTTATGCTTAATTTATTAATTTAAAATAATAATTTGGTTGGATTTAGAAATAATATTAATAATGCTAAAATTAAAACAGAGTTATTAAAGTTTCTTTTATTATTGACTTCTGTTCTATTGCCTGCAATGTAAATAGCATTATCTGCTTTATCAATAGCAAAGATATTATAAAGGGTGGTGACAGAAAAGTCATAACTACCCGCAGCTTGTCTCATATATTTTTAAATTTTGCACAAATGAAATAAATGAAAATTCTTTAATAAAATATAGACAGGTCTTCCTCTTCCATACTTAAAAAAGATATAAAATTTTATGTACTCAAATTTCACAAGGATGACCTTTTCATCAACATATGTTGATGGATAAGAAATGTCAAAATATATATTACAAATAATAATATTAAAATCATAGAAAAAAAATAATTCAAAATTTTAATTTATTAAATCAATGTTAAAATTTAGTATCAAATAAGAAAATCTATTTATTAATAGGTATATTTTAGTTATACATTTTGGGTAATGGCCCCCTGGGGGGGGCCGCTAAAATTTTATTTCTCATTCTTGTATAATGTTCTAAAAATGACTAAAACATCGAAGTAACATGTTATAACTTATTAATTAGGTCAAAAATTACTTTTCCAAAGAATCTAGAGCAACCCAGATAGTAGTAAAATTTCACATTAACATCATAAATATAATTAGATTTTGAATAAATATTACTATTTTTTTCTAAATATTTTGTGCATAATTTATTTGTGATTTCACTAAATTAATTACTGATAAATTGATTAACTGCTATTAAAGCATGATAGGCTTTTTATTGATGTTAAAAAAATAGATAATTGTACCTCAACGATTGTATTACAAACTATTATAGCAGTTAATCAATTTATCAGTAATTAATTTAGTGAAATCACAAATAAATTATGCACAAAATATTTAGAAAAAAATAGTAATATTTATTCAAAATCTAATTATATTTATGATGTTAATGTGAAATTTTACTACTATCTGGGTTGCTCTAGATTCTTTGGAAAAGTAATTTTTGACCTAATTAATACGTTATAACATGTTACTTTGATGTTTTAGTCATTTTTAGAACATTATACAAGAATGAGAAATAAAATTTTAGCGGCCCCCCCCAGGGGGCCATTACCCTACATTTTAATATGGAAAAATTAATTAATATCAAGTTTAAAATAAATAAAAAAAAGTGGCAAATTATGTCTGGCAAATTTGATAATCTTAAGCACATTCGACAGAGATTCAAAATCTGTTGTAATTTATTACCATCGGTTTTATTATATCTTATCCCTGGAGTAAAACAACCTCACTTTATTTAAAATTTTCTAAATTCATTTAATAATAACATAAAAATAAAGTGAGGTTGTTTCACTCCAGGGATAAGATATAATAAAACCTCCAGTAATAAATTACAGCAAATTTTGAATCTATGTCGAAAGATTATCAAATTTGCCAGACTTTAATTGGCACTATTTTGATTTATATTAAACTTAATTTTAATTAATTTTTCCAAATTAAAATGTATTACTAAAATATTAAGAAAGTAGTAATGCATAAACTCCAGATTAATTAGGACCAAATGCGCAACTTGAGAATTCAGATATTGTAGGATAATTAATTATAAGTATTAAAATAAACATTGTTTTAAACATTCACGAAAACAAGATCTAAAGGCAATTAAAATTTAGAATATTATTTAATAAAACGATAATTTTTATATTAGTTTGAATTATTTTTAATTATTCAAAAAATTAATATTATTTTGGTTTCATTACAAGATCACATTAATAAGCTTTCTAGATTATATAATAATACCTTATTTCTTTTAAATTTTTCATAAATATTATTAAGAATTGATTTATTTTATTTATGAGGAAATGAAGATAATTTGCTTGATATATAAATATCTTAATTCATATATACTTTTTTCATTTATAATTACAATATTATCCCTGTCGTGACACTTGTTGCAGAATGACCCCAATATTATATTGAATATTTAAAAAACTTTTTATTTCATGCATTAATAGGAAATTGTAGTATAGAATACATGCTTAAAATAAATCTTTTGAGAAAGAATATATAGAATTTTTCAAGTCATCATTTTTTAATAGATTCAGTCTGCACTGATTTATAAAATAAATTAGTTATTTAATTTGAGATTTTAATAGATTTTCATTAACCAGCAACACTTCTAGTTACTTAGTTAATTATAATAAATTTTTAAGTTCCTTAACTCCTCAATTAGATTCGTATTAAGGCTTTTTTGTATTTATGAAATATACTTTTCCTTCAATCATATGAATGTGTATATGAAAAAAGCCAATGAGATTCAGAAATTATAGTGAGAATAAATTTCTTATTAACAAAATTAGATTTTCTAATGTAGCTAATATGAAGGAACAAAGGCTGTCTAATAAATGTTTGATTAAATGGCATCATTTTAATAAATAGTCAATGTTAAAGTTTAATAAATGATTGTTACTTATATTAAGTGCTTTTTAGAAGACCTCTTTTTATCGATCAATATACTGTGTTTTCTGCTCTACATTAATTGTATCATGAATGAAATATTTATTTTTATTTTAAGTTAAATTATAATATCTGATATATTTAATTTTAATAATTCATTTGAGTTTACAAGTTTATGTAGCTTAAGGAATTTACTTTCAAGAGTTGAAATAAAAAACAATTTTATTTTACAAACAATTCCTATTCCTTATTTAAATATTATTAAGTAAAAAATAAAAGAAAAGTTTCACTAATAAATATTAAGGCTATAAAGGAATAAAATTTATTAATATATGTTTTATAATCAATTATTAATTAAATTAATTAATTTGCGTTATAAATTATAAATACTATTAAAATCATAAAATTATTCTTATTATTTAATATTACTGTCCATTTTTATCAAGAGTTAAGATAAATCCTTGTTATTAGTCATAGTAATTTGCTGTTTTCCAAGTTCTAATTTATTTAAACATTTTAGTAAAAAATGAATTCTTTAATTGATCTATATTAATAGTTGCATTCGAAATATGAATTGTAAGAGAGTCTGAAAATTACAAAAGATTGAACAATATAATTCAAAAATTTAACGTATGATTATTTATCCACAAAAAATTTAATTTTTTGCAATTTATAATTTATTATTCTATGCAATTTTTTTATTTAATTCATTTAGTTTTGGTTTAATCATTATATAAAAAGCGATTCATTAATTTAAATTTTGAGAAATAATATTACTAACTATTATATAAATTTTTAAGTTGTTGCGATTGTTTTACCGCACACTAACATATTTCCATTTGAATCATCTATATCTCCATCTCTGTAATAAACATTAATTTAATTGATTAAAACGATAAGTATATTTTAGAGACAATATAAACATGGTTGGGACTGGCATCCCAAATTTTTGGATATTTTTATTTGTTTTCTGGGCATAAACTTGCAACTGAAGTTGGCAACACAGATTAAACTGCAGGCCATATAACTAATCTTATATTTTAAAAATTATTCACACTATTAAAATTGAAATTGTGATTAATTTTTTAAATGGTTGGACAGTTGTTGCAGATTTTGATTCCCATGAAAGAGTCGTTGATACTACCAGATATCTTATCAAAATTAAAATATTTTATCTTACACTGGGAACAACCCCAGCTATTGTTGCATCAATTGTAATGTTTACCTTTGTGGAATCTCCAGTAGCTTAAACATTAAAAATAATATGTTAATTTATGTTAGCTAGTGCAATAGTAATGAACGAATTATTTATTCTATATCTTTTATTTTAAATAGATTTTTTTAAGAATAATGAAAATATTCATAATTATTTATTTAGAATAAGCTTTTTATTTTTAAAAAAATTATTCTTACAAAATAAAAAGATACTAATTAAAAGATATTTTGACGTTACCCTATGGTAATTCATAATCATAAAAGTTATCATTAATACAAAACTAAAACATTATTTTTATAATTTCCATAACATAAGACATTGGTTTATATATAACGAATAAAACTTAAATTTATATATATAGTAATCCAATAAACAATTCAATATATTCTGATTTTATTTAAAGAAATCTAAAAAATATATTGTATTAAATTGATTTTGTTTTAATTATGCTTATAATTGATTATGTTAAATTAGCAGCAGTTGAAGTAGTTGTTGAAGTCTCATATTTTACGGAATAAATAGTCAAAGGAGCTCCTTGGCATTAAAGGAAACTTGTTGCATTTTTACATAATTTAGATTTTAATTTCTCAAATTATTAAATTACATTCAATAGGTAAGTTACCTTTTCACCAATTGTTACTTCTATAGGATATAATTCATATTTTTATTGGAAATTATTTTAATCATAAAATTTCTGCCATAAATTATATAAATACAAAGTTAAAATTTAAAATTTAATATTTTCAAAATAAAATAAGTATAAGAAAATTCAGATGCAGTTCTTGATAACCCCGTTCGATCATAGCATAAGTCATTTGAAGTTGTAGGTAGAGAGTATTTAAACTTGATAATAAAATTAAAGTATTAGGATGCAGAGGAACCTGCTTCGTAGTCGCCCTAAGGAAATAACTTGAAGCTGTTATTCAATTTTAATGATAATTTTGTATTAAAATTATTCAAAATTTATGAAGTTATAAGTTTGCAGCTGCCACATTTATATCATATTAGAATCCTTAAATCTAATTTAGGAATTACTGAAGAAAATAGAATTTGGTAATATCTCTGTTTCACTTCCAACTGCATAAGCTAAAGAACTTGAGGATTATAATAATTCTTAATTTTCAAAAACTAAATTTCCCAAGAAAATTTATAGTTTTTAAGTATGAAAGTAATAATTCATCAATTATAATTAATTGAGCTGTGAATAACAGAACTATATATATGGCAAGCATGTTTATAGAAATAATCCCAGTGATTTACTGAAAACTTATTTGCCATCACTTAGTTAACGGTATGTGGATTGCTAAATTTTATTGTGTTGAGCATTAAAAACTCCAAAACCCCTGAAGTTGTTTGATTGAGTTTTTTATTGATAAAAGGCTGCAATTAACGCATACTTTATTAGGGTTTTATTAGAGTTTATGTAAGGGTTTAATAATTAAATATAAGTAATTTAAGTGAGTAAATGCTAGGTTGGGGTCAGTTTATGAAAGTGAATAAATAGATTTATTGGGTGATTGACCCTAGGGCAGGGTAAAATAAAGTTTTTTCTCAAAACTTTTAATTTTCTAGAAGTTCATAAAAACCTCATAATAACTTATTATAGCTTCTAAGTCTGTCTCTTATGTTATTTTTAAAAAAATTATAATACAAATATATCAAGTATCTTTTGACATTAACTTGAATGAAATGAATAAATTTGAATGAATTTTAACAATTTACTTATAGATTGTTTCATAATTTGTTTTAGATTTTACTTGACTTTCTTATTGTTGCACTTTTGCAGCTCCAAGTCATTTGACTTGCAGATAATACGCTTGGAGTGCGATGTAATAGTGTAGGGAACGACGGGGTTCTCCTCAAACAACTTGATTGCGAAGCAGTATGAACGATTCAGGATTTATAGAATAATGTTCTTAATTATCTCTTCCACCAGTTCATTCTATGTTTTGAACTCCCCATAACTTACTCTTACAATTGCAACTCTTCTTGATCTTCTGTAATCTATATCTTAAAGTGAGCCATCTTTTTTCTATAACCCTGAAGCACCATCCAGGAATACCCAACAATATCTTTTTAAACTTTCTTTCTCTGGAGTATGTACTTAATAAAGTGAGTTTTAATTATCGAAGAGTGAAAACCAGCGCAGCTTCACTTATGTATTTTCAATTCTATCCATTTTAGCACCATTCAATAGAGCATCATACAATGCAGAGACTTATTGCCTCTTAGACTAGCATCACCTCTAATTTTGAAGATATACAAAAAATATTATTGCTAGATCCCAAAAATATAATTATTTTTTGAAAAAGGCATCATACCACATAGTATTAAACTAGTATAATGAAAATAAGAAAACTGTTAAAATCAAATCAAAAATGCAAGCAAATAAAATTATGTTATATCAAAATACATTAGTTTTATAAAAAAAAACAGTCTCTTATTTGAATTAAGATTAGAGATTTTAATTATCAACTTTAGTGAACTAATCATGATTAAATTTAATTTATTCTTTATTTAATCAACTATTCTGATTCATTCTTATTATTGGGCATGTCTTGTATGTCTAGCATTTATACTCATTGTTGCAATTTTTCTTGTGTGTTTTTTTTTATGAAAAAAATTTAGATATCTTCAGGGTATCTTCATGAGCTATCTTCAGGATATATTCCTAAAAAAAAATTAAAAATTAAATTTTATAGTAGTAATTATGAAAAATAATCGAGAATCGGTAAATATATTTTGAATTAGAATTTAATTAATATTTATTCGTTAATATAGGTAAAGTACAGAGAAGAAATTCAAAAACAGCTTTGTCATTTTTCAATTCTCCTTCGTATTTTGCTCATCTGGTCACACTTACTTTGTTGTTCCCTTCTTTTCCCAGAGTCATTTGATCTTTCAGTGTCTGACGTCAGAATTCTTAACAAATTTTGGTGAATAACCAGCTGCTCTAGCAACACCATCTTTTAGGTTATGCATTTTTTCTTAATTAATTTCATTTAATTTATCGATTTTCTATTATAAATTGTAAATAGTAACAATAGCAATAATAATAGCAACTGTAGTAGAATTAAGAACACCAATAATAAAATCAACAATTCTTACTGTTCTGCTGAAATTTTGAGAATTTATGAAATTGAAAAAATTGTCTATTAGTTAAAATATTTATCATCATTCTCTTCATCATCTTCATAATCAACATACAAAAAACATGAATTTCAATTTCATAAATTCTCAAAATTTCAGCAGAACAGTAAGAATTGTTGATTTTATTATTGGTGTTCTTAATTCTACTACAGTTGCTATTATTATTGCTATTGTTACTATTTACAATTTATAATAGAAAATCGATAAATTAAAATGAAATTAGAAAGAAAAATGATAACTAAAGATGGTGTTCCTAGAGCAGCTGCGTTATTCACCAAAATTGTAAGAGCTCAGAAACACTTGAAAAAGAGAGAAAAACAAAATAAATATGACCAGATGGAGAAACAATACGAAAGAGAATACAAAAAAGACAAAGCTATTCTAAATTCTATTTCTACCATATATACGAATAAATATTAATTAAATTCAATCAAAAATATATTTACGGATTCTCAATTATTTTTCATATATACTATAAAAATTTAATTTTTAATTTTTTTTTAGGAATATATCCTGAAGATAGCTCATGAAGATACCCTGAAGATATCTAAATTTTTTTCATAAAAAAAAACACACAAGAAAAATTGCAACAATAAGATAAATGCTAGACATACAAGACATGCCCAATAATAAGAATGAATCAGAATAGTTGATTAAATAAAGAATAAATTAAATTTAATCATGATTAGTTCACTAAAGTTGATAATTAAAATCTCTAATCTTAATTCAAATAAGAGACTGTTTTTTTTTATAAAACTAATTACAACAGTTGCATCTGATTAAAGTATTAATTATCAATAAATTAGGATTTAACTCATTAAATCATAAATGGAGTGTCGCCAAAGCTTACTTTTAATATAATAAAAGTTATATTCTTGCTTAGGTTTCATTCCATCTAACCATTATATTAATGTTGATATTTTTAGCGCCTACCAATAAATCTCTAAATTTACAAAAGTATCTAAGAATTTTATTAAAAAATGTATGTGTTTAACAACATCCATTTTAACTATTAGCTTAAGAAGTAAAACTTAGGGTAGATTAATAATTATATTAATAATTGTCATAAGATTAACTAGACTTTTAGACTAATTAAAATTAGCTCCAACGCCAGTAGCTCCTCTCTCTATGGAATAGGCTAAAATAATATAAACAATGATTTCCAGATTCTGAATTGAAATTCTCAGCTGCGAAAAATATTAAAAATTATATGGAAAAAAATATAAGTTAGTTAGGAAAACCCACCACTTGACCATTAAATATTAACAAATAAATGAATAGAGATAACTTCAATTTCAAAAACCTTTGAACTATAAATATAACAATGTTAAAATTGTATACGTTGTTGAGGTTGTCTTTAAATCATATTCTTAAAAATTCTAGGCTTGGTCATAAAGCTAACAAAATCTATATCTTGAGTAGCAAGGGATAAAAATTAACAAATTCTCAACAATAGTTTTTATTAGCAAACAAAATGGATTAGAAACTTTTTAATTAGATTTAAAATCCATAAAAAAGAAAGATTTTCTTGCCTCCATTAAAGAACAAAACTATTAAATTAGTAATAATTACCATGCTTATTTATAGATAATCTAAATATTTATAGGCCATGGTAAGTTCAAGATAAAGCTCGGTAATATAATTGGAAAATAATAATTAATGCCTCATATTCTTCTTAATATAGTGGAATTGAAAATGTATGTTCAATTGTCAAGTCACATTATTGAAAATAATTGTAGAATCTTGACTTTAAAGTTGCTAACAGAAGGCATGAAAGAATCATAGAAGACTCGATATTGTCAGTATGACATATTCATAAATTAAATTGGAACTTTTTAGCATTCTCTGAGGAGGAAGGGAAGGCGTCTAAGCCTAAATTATTAAAAAACCATTTTTTTCAGTTTATTTTGTTTGCATACTTTTTTTGTAAATCAAAAATTGTTCGTTTCTTTTTGAGTTATTTCCTTGACTTTGATTATAGTTTCAGTAATGTAGGAATACATTCGATTTGGGAAAATGAATTAAAATTAAATTAATTAAATCTTAAAATCATGGCAGTTATTAAATCGAAAGTGACTCAAAATTCAAAAATAAATACATTTTGCGGTAGATCCCGGAATTATTATAGGACTTTGCTATTGATAATATTCTTGAATCATCCCAGGGAAGCGAGATATTTTGATTTTGAGCTAACTCCCAGAAATAGTATAATGGGTTTTTCTCTCTTGGTCGATGAGATAAATTCATTATAGCAATAATAGTCACCGTCTTATTTTTAATGCGCTATCCAGAGAGTATAATATTGTCAGGGTTTCGAGAAATTTTCCAAAAACATAACTGAAGGTAATTAATAATTAATTAATTTTAATTTTAATTCATTTTCCCAAATCGAATATATTCCTACAATAATGATGATGCTTAAATACCCTTTTATCCTTTATATAAAATAAATTTTAAATAAATAATTACATGAAGAAAAAGGTTCATCCATTATTTGATTATATATTTCATCTCTTATTGCTATTGCTTAATTTTGAGATTCATCAACCTATTACTGATACCTAATTTTAATTTATTCCTTTACTAGGACAGCTAAATACTAAGGTGCTAGAGTATGGACTACCCTAAAAAGAATTCTCTTTCAAGTAGAGTCTAAGAATCACTATAATAGTTAAAATGTCTCATAATGTTCGCATCTGTTTTTTTCATCAAAAATATTCTAAATTTTTAATTCGGGGCAGTGGTAGACCTCTATAGTTATTAAATCTTTTTGTTTAATTAACATTTTATTGCCTATAAAAGTAATTAATGAATCTCATAGTCATGTTCTTGTGCGATGGCAAACTGTATCCCTCTAAATTAAAATTAAAAATAAAAAAACTTACAATAGTATTTTAAAAAATTATACCAGTTATCTTTGGATGATAGTTTTCCTTCCAATATTCTTGAGTCAATAATTTTGGTGTTTAATGGCTGTATTTAAGAATTCATTGCTAATCTTGTTGAACTTCAATCAAAATGTAAAAGAATTTTATAATTTTTTAATAATTATAATTGAATGACTAAGTATTATATTTATTATTAGTAGTTGTGAAAAATAGACTGAATTATAAATTCATGATTCAATAAAGAGTCTAAAAGTTATTTTTATATATAAGTAAAATTGTATGTATATTTGATTAGAATGTAAATGTTTGTTTGACTTTTTTATTCCAATAACTCATGAATCTATTTAATTATTATAACCCACATAAAAGTAACAACTTCTTAATTCGTTATCGTATTTTCTGAGTATAAATATTATTATTCGTTTGACAGAATTTTCATAGTAAAAATAATATCACCAAAGTATATTGTAAAACACTAAATAATTGCAATAGGCATAATTTTCAAACAAACCTATTTATAAATGTAGATTTTTGTGATTAAAAACACATTATTTAAAATTAATGACTCTCGATACAGTGTTTCAATTAGTGTCTCACGAGGAATTTTAATAGTAACAATTTAAATTAATTAATAATTTTTTATATAAATTTAACAACTATCAAAATCAAGCTTAACTAATAATTCGGGTAAAGTTCACCGAATAATATTAATGAATATTACAATAGAAAAAAAAAGTAAACTCATTTGAAGGCATTGAGGAGCTCAAGTTTAAAGAAGAAAAATCCTAATTATGGTGTTGATAAAACAAATATGACTCAAATTTAAAACAAAAGCTTACATACCTGATTAAGAGTAAAAAATGCAACAGAACTTTTACTCATAAATCATTCTATAAAGATCAAGAAAGGCATTTTATAATTTAGTAAAAACGCTACAGATTATTGAGATAAAATAATTTATACAAGGTGCAATGTCGCTGGCTGTGACTTCTAACCTAGTGAAAAAAGAAAACAATTGATAAACCATTACATCAATCATAGTTTAAACTAATTAAAATTGATAAATATTAAGCCCAAGGTAATGATCAAAATTTAATTGAGTTTTTTTAGTTAATATTTAAAGGGAAGATAATTTAGTTGTATCATGCGAGTCAAAATAACAACGATGTATTATTTTCTATAAATTATTTTGAATAACTAAACAATTCTTGATAAAAAAATTTTTTTTACTTAAATGATTAGGGTACCCCCTCAAAAACTGGATCTATAAAAGACCCCCTCCAAAACTTTAATATTTAATGAAAATCTGGGACAAATTTTGAACATTGATAAATTCCCCCTTGCTAGTCTACTTATAAGAGACTCTTGAGAGATAAACACAACGATATGCCAAAGATATATCTCAAGCATTAAAAGAAGGATGGCAAGTATATTTGTGAGTTCTGTTAGAAGCTATATTCTCATACAAGAGACATCAAAGTGCACTTATAGAAAAAGCACATATTAAAGCTTTGTCTTTATTCATGAACCTACAGGAAATAGATTCCTCTAAAAGAGAAGAACAAGAAACCAGTGGAGTTAGTAAAGATACGAAAATTTAGTGAGTTGTAAAATTCTTAATACATATCATAAAGTAAAAATATTGAATTAAACCTGATTTCAAATAAAAATTATAAATTTAATTATTTATTAACGTAGGCTACCAGTAAAAAATCACGATTCATCGTAGCTCAAAAAACTTTCTGATTATATGACTTTATATATCTTTGAGATTTGAAAATAATTACTCATGTGTAATATACTCTGAAAACTGGAATTGCTGCTTTTATTAACTCTAAGACACTCTTTGTTATGAATAGAATTTTTTAATCCAAAAATTTCCATCTTTATTATATTTATATTTCAATATCAATTAAGAAACTTATTATTGTGTATTGAATCGTGTACTCAAAAGAATTTAAGTGCTTCCTTTCAACTTCAAATATTTCAACTATTTTTAAAATATTAATCTCTTTTTTTAGAATTTTTAATTTTGAAGTTCATTTATAGTTTTTCTGATCTAAAAATATTGAATCCTTATTTTCAACATACTGATTGGATTTCTATATAAGAATATAAAAAGAAATTTATAAATTAAGTTTTAAAATGACATCAGAAAATTTGAAAACCAAAGTTTGAAAAATAAATAAATCAAATTAAGAATAATAAAATTTATTCTAGAATATTTTAAAGTGAAGAATTAAAATTTAAAAAATTTATAAATAATTTTTAAAAATTTGCATAATCAATAAAAAAATTCAAGGAATTTATATAATTTGCGAAAATGAACCATAAATATTAATTGTATTTTTGAAGTTTAGTATTTCAAGAATGTTAATTTATCTTTTAATAATTTAATGATAGTAAAATGTATGCTTATTTTTATATATCAATTATTCATTGTATGCATAGATTAAATAAATTATAATACTTTCATAATTAAAACAAATTTTTATATAATATAGTTGTAAAAAATGGTAATTAAGCCATAATGAGGAATGAGCTGGATTGAGTCACACATTTGAGATGAAGTTCATGATAAAATTAATTGAGCAAAGTTAATTTTTCCACTCACCGCTCACAGCGTTATTGGTGTCAGCAAAACTACAAGAGATGAAGTTCATCGTGTATAACTGGGTCACTTCAGGGTTCTATTGCAAATCACTCCATCGCACTGTTGGGAAAATGCCTGTACTGAATATCAAGCGGCGACCGCAATATGTCCATTGTCACACAAGCCAGAAAGAAGGAATACGGGGAGTAAATTTTTCCCAAATGTATTTGGGCTAATTACTTTTGAAGATTTGCATCCGGGTTACAAGAAATACACGTTTCCCAAAAGAGTAACATGAGAAGACGATGCATTGGCATTACCGCGAGCAAATTCTGCGGGAGTAACTAAGTAGCCAAGCTTAGGATATTCCCAATATTCATACTCAGTGAAAATCCAACATCTACTGAAACACGATACTATGATTTCTGTAACTAGTTACGGTGGGTGTTGTAACTAGTTACACCGGGTCATGCAACTTGATACTCAAAGTGTCATTGCTAAGTGTACGGGGCTTCTGATATGAAATTATCTTGTCATTTAGGCAACTGATTAAATAATTGCGAAATAGGAAAAGGCTGGCAGTATACGGTGGCATCATAAATGGGCTCGAGCAGGTAGTAAGGTGAGCCGATTAATAATGTGAAGTATGACGACGGTTTGGCCACTAGTCACTGGAGTATGATGTCTACTATTACTGTATCGGCCCAAGGACTTACACGGAGCAATCAGCAAAAACGAGCCTCAATGTGTGATATGATAAATTAATAATTATATAAATTCAAGCTAACTAATCACTGTACAGTGAAGCTGTACTTTATAATTCACTAATTTAATTTTAACTAATATTTTATTAAGAAAGATATTATAATATTCTTTCAATTATACTTAAGTTATTTATTTATCTTAACAACTAATTACCTATAATAGACAAACTTTTTTTGTAATTGACAGAAAAGTTTTTGTTAATAATTTATTTATATTTTATATATATAATATTCTAAAATTAGTGAATAATAAAGTACAGCTTCACTGTACAGTGATTAGTTAGCTTGAATTTATATAATTATTAATTTATCATATCACACATTGAGGCTCGTTTTTGCTGATTGCTCCGTGTAAGCCCTTGGGCTGATACAGTAATAGTAGACATCATACTCCAGTAACTAGTGGCCAAACCGTCGTCATACTTCACATTATTAATCGGCTCACCTTACTACCTGCTCGAGCCCATTTATGATGCCACCGTATACTGCCAGCCTTTTCCTATTTCGCAATTATTTAATCAGTTGCCTAAATGACAAGATAATTTCATATCAGAAGCCCCGTGCACTTAGCAATGACACTTTGAGTATCAAGTTGCATGACCCGGTGTAACTAGTTACAACACCCACCGTAACTAGTTACAGAAATCATATTATCGTGTTTCAGTAGATATTGGATTTTCACTGAGTATGAATATAGGGAATATCCTAAGCTTGGCTACTTAGTTACTCCCGCAGAATTTGCTCGCGGTAATGCCAATGCATCGTCTTCTCATGTTACTCTTTTGTGAAACGTGTATTTCTTGTAACCCGGATGCAAATCTTCAAAAGTAATTAGCCCAAATACATTTGGGAAAAATTTACTCCCCGTATTCCTTCTTTCTGGCTTGTGTGACAATGGACATATTGCGGTTCGCCGCTTGATATTCAGTACAGGCATTTTCCCAACAGTGCGATGGAGTGATTTGCAATAGAACCCTGAAGTGACCCAGTTATACACGATGAACTTCATCTCTTGTAGTTTTGCTGACACCAATAACGCTGTGAGCGGTGAGTGGAAAAATTAAGCTTGGGCTCCAATCGTTAATTTTATCATGAACTTCATCTCAAATGTGTGACTCAATCCAGCTCATTCCTCATTATGGCTTAATTACCATTTTTTACAACTATATTATATAAAAATTTGTTTTAATTATGAAAGTATTATAATTTATTTAATCTATACATACAATGAATAATTGATATATAAAAATAAGCATACATTTTACTAGCATTAAATTATTAAAAGATAAATTAACATTCTAGAAATACTAAACTTCAAAAATACAATTAATATTTATACTTCATTTTCGCAAATTATATAAATTCCTTGAATTTTTTTATTGATTATGCAAATTTTAAAAAATTATTTATAAAATTTTTAAATTTTAATTCTTCACTTTAAAATATTCTAGAATAAATTTTATTATTCTTAATTTGATTTATTTATTTTTCAAACTTTGGTTTTAAAATTTTCTGATGTCATTTTAAAACTTAATTTATAAATTTATTTTTATATTCATATATAAAAATCCAATCAGTATGTTGAAAATAAGGATTCAATATTTTTAGATCAGAAAAACTATAAATGAACTTCAAAATTAAAAATTCTAAAAAAAGAAATTAATATATTAAAAATAGTTGAAATATTTGAAGTTGAAAGGAAGCACTTAAATTCTTTTGAGTACACGATTCAATACACAATAATAAGTTTCATAATTGACAATGAAATATAAATATAATAAAGATGGAAATTTTTGGATTAAAAATATTCTATTCATAACAAAGAGTGTCTTAGAGTTAATAAAAGCAGCAATTCCAGTTTTAAGAGTATAATACACATGAGTAATTATTTTCAAATCTCAAAGATATATAAAGTCATATAATCAGAAAGTTTTTATGAGCAACGATAATCGGGATTTTTTTTCTGTACCTAGCAATAATAATAATTTTTTAACTTTTAATTTAAAATCGGTTAATAAAATATACATTAGATAGGATGATTTTACAACTCACTAAATTTTCGTATCTTTACTAAGTCTCTTAGAGTTGAAGTTAAGAAGTAATTAAAAATGAAGAAAGCAGTCAAGTATTTTCCAGTTTCAGAAATCAACAAAATCATGTTTAAAATAGAGGCAATAAAGATTACCATGATTACCATTTTAAAAATTATTGACTTAGATTCTTTCCTAGAAAGCCATATTACTCTAGAGGATAAAATAGAGAAGAGAGTTAATTTTTTAACACAAATATGCTTACAAGGTATATCCTTCAATTTCTTCCTTGCTGATGACAAGTTCCAAATGGAATTTGCTAATGAGTATTATGCTCTTTAAAAGGCAATGTTTAGCTGCAAGGGTAAGAAACATTCAAAACAAAGAATCAATCTACACTAAGAAAAGTAATAGGTTTCTGGAGGTCTAAGAAAGCTTGCATTCTAAGCCATAATCAAACCAAGCTAAAATAATTAAGTTACAATAGATACAAATAAACAGTTGCTAAGGAGGAAGATAAAATTCAGAGAAATGCTTTATGACTCTATGCTTATGTTTTTGCGAAATATTTTTTTAAAAAAAA
>ARYC01008226.1:0-17130 GCA_000711775.1 Oxytricha trifallax
TTGAAATATAAAAATTCAAATATTAAAATTTAAAACCATCCTCATTATCTTAATTTTAAATATTCTATTTAAAATAATTTTGCTTTTTACTCTCTTCATTCATATTTTCCGTTTAATCATCCATATATGCTTAATATATGCAAATTTAAAAAAAAATTCTTTTTAAAGTTGCTCTGCAAATCTTTTGATTTAATATATTTCTTCTAACTCACTAGATTTCTGTCCAACATAAAAAATATGGACATCCCTTTTCTTTCTATAATTTAATTTGTAATATATTATTACTTGAAGTAAATGAGAACTATTTAAGAGTAGTTGCCCACTCTTGAGTTGCGAGAATAGCTTAATTATGTGATGGTTTGTCAGCTCCTCCTACCTAGTCTAGCCTTGTGAAAGTCATCAATCATTTCTTTTATTTCACTATCCTATATAGTGGCCATAAGCTCAAACAAAAACTCTTTTTTAATCCTAACTTTTTATCACTTTTTTTCATTATCTGGCAAATAACTCATAATTTCTTAATCTTGCCTCACAAAAATCATAAAATATTCTTAATTAATAATTCTGGATACTTTGGTACTTTAATGTGTTTTTATTGATAATATTCTTAAAGCTTTTTTGTGTCCATTTATTATTTATTTTAGAAATTCAATCCACGAGGATTATCCTAAGATGGAAGAAAGACACCAGCTATAAAAATGGATTAGTATAAATATTAAAATTGCCTTAGTAAATTAAGTAGATATGGAGATAAATTTATCACCTAAATTTGTTCATCAGTTCATCTGGTGACAATTATATTTAATCTTGCCCAAAAAAACCATTTGAATTCATGAATTATAAATGATTAATTCTAAAAACTAAACTTAAATATATAAAGAAAATATAATAAATTCACTCGTGCGATTGCTACTCTATAAAACAACATTTCTTTAAATTATTTCTAGTAATTATAATTTATAATACGAAAACTTTAATTTATTAATTATTTAATTAACTTTAAAACTAATACTTATAAGTCTATTCAAGAATGGAAATCTCTCTAAAAACATCTTGTCTACTTCTTCATCGTCATCATCATCTTCGTCATCGTAAATATCAAGTCCTTAGTCCCTTCTCACTGTCATCTTGCGCAGCACCTGTCTTGTGACAACTGTGGTCTTACCAGGTAGGACCACTAAAAATAAAAATTAAAGATATACTTTTTGTAACTTAAATTTTAAGTGAGTGCCTAACTCCACCTGCGTCTGATCTATACGAATACTTTTTAATATATTAAATTTTTTATTAAATTAATTAATTTCTTACTATAAATCATAAATAATAATTGTAATTATACAAATTTTGAGAAACATCGGTTTGCTAGTTAAGTTATAACAAACTGTATTCCATTTTATAATATAAACAATAAAATTAATAATTAGCATTTAAAAAATAAATGGTATAATTCATTTAAAAGATAAGAGAATATATTAATATTAAATATTTAAATTAACTTTGGATAATAAATTTTTATCAATAGTGTGGTTTGAAGTAACAATTAATAAAATTTTACCATAATAAGAATTAATCTTAAATTTTTCAAATAAATTAAATAATATTATAAATAAATATAATTCTCAATCATAAAATGAATAAGAGAAGATGAGAAAATTCTCCAATGCATGCTAAGTAAAATTTAGAGAAAAGACTTGCCCTAAATTAAGAGCTTGATCAAGCTAAATCTCCAATTTTAGAAACAGAATCTGCTTTAATTAGACCTAGCCAAGAAAATTTAACTAATTTAAAATTTCATGAAAATAATAGGAAAGTTTTCAATATTGAGAGAAGGTCGAATAACAATTTTTAAATATAGCATCCTAAGAAATACTATTGTAGGAATACATTCGATTTTGGAAAATGAATAAAAATTATTTAATTAAACATTAAAATCATGGCAGTTATCAAAATTAAAGTGACTCAAAGTTCAAATCTAAAATGATTCTACGGTAGATTCCGCAATTTAGTTGGACTTTACTATTGGCAAAATTCTTGAATCATCCCAGGAAGCGAGACATTTTGATTTTGAGCTAACTCCGAAAAACAGTATAATGGGTTTTTCTCGTTTGGGAGAAGAGATAAATTCATTATAGCAATAACAACCACCGTCTCATTTTTAATGCGCTATCCAGAGAGTATAATATTGTTTGGGTTTGGAGACATTTTTCAAAAACATAATTAATTAATTTTAATTTTAATTTATTTTCCAAATTTGAATGTATTCATACAATAATGTTAAGTTGTTGGCTGTAATAAATATAATTTATAATTAAAAACATTTACATCTCTGAATTAAAATGATCACAAGAAAAAATGCAACAACAACAAAAAATTAAAAACAAAAATAATTAATTTGAGTGTATTATTTGCAAATACTTCTCAAGAAATAAAGGTTAAATTTAAAAGCACTATATTGTTGAGCATGACGATTAAGATTGGGACACATTAGATATAACAAAAGATTTTATGTTACATATAAAGAGGTAACTATAATTATAGAGAAACAAAGAAAGTTATAGACATATAATAAATACAATCAATATTGGAAAGATTTGTAGGAGCATCACATTCAAAAGTCGACAGATTTTGCAATGAAATATTTGGATGAAAAATTATAAATTTTTCATCCAAATAATTTGAATTGCATTAGATATTGAATAGAAATGGCTGTTTAAGATAATTCAACTTTTATGGTAGTTATTTAAATATAAGTGAGAAATAAATTAATAATGAGTATTGCTCCCATTCAATTTCTTGGAATAAGATAAGATTAAATATTTATATGCTAATAGTCTTTACTGCTCTAAAAGACAATATGTTAAGAGTTGCTTCACTTAATAGACTAAAAATTTCTCAAAATCAAAAATAGCAATTAATCTAAAATTAAAAATTTATACTCTAAAGACCTATTTAAAGAAGTATTCTCCTTCACCGTTACATAGTAATTAATTGTATATATATTTTTTAATTTTTTTTATCATGCAATAGAGTAGTTCACTCAATGGGCTATATTCATATTAAAATTTTCCCAATAATATAATGATTTCCTAATATTTCAAGATTGTGCAATTAAAGGGTTTTTAAAATGGTAATAATATAGAAGAGTCTAAAGCTGAAGAAGATGAAATATTTCCAAAATATTTTAGCATCCAAATGAATAATAATTAAGCAAGTCAGATTCAAGGAGAGATTATTATAGTTACAGTTTAATAATATTATGTCTTTATTTAGGTTATGAAGAATTCTACTTATTTGTATAGCATAAGAAATTCAAAAAAGAAATTCTATATTAATAAGATTGAACTTTAATATTAAAGAGGGAATTCAAATGAGAACTTGTTGCATTGAAAGCAAATTTTATGAAATAATGAATAGAAGCATTATTGTCATGCTAGTAAAAGAATTCACATTTGAAAAACAATACTTCAAAAAAGAATTATAGAGCTGGGTGCTTGTGAAATTTATAGTGTTTTGAATTTATACAATATATTAAGTAATTAAATAAAAAGTTTATAAAAAAACTGTTTTAAAAATTTTGTTTTATCTTTAAATATTAATTATCCATAGGTAATGCATGTATATATAGAATTTATAATTAAAATACTATAAAAAATGTGGGATAATATAAATAGAATAATATATAAACTTTTTCATTAAAATGAAATTCTTAATTATATATTTAGGGTACTCTACCGCATATAGCTTCTTTACAGTAAAGTACCTAATATATATTATTTTTAAGTGCAAATAGCGCAATTTAAATCTGCATTAGGATTTTAGATTTAAGTTTTACTAATAAAATTACAAATAAAGTGAAGTGTGCTTCTTGCGAATAATCTTAATCTTTTTGAAACATCCAAGTAATTGACGGCTTAAGACCAACGATCTAAGCCTTAGTTAAGCTGAGTATTCAGAAATGGGTAGTATTCATATGTGTAGCTACACCACCACGACATTACCTTTCAGATTTACTTGCATTTAGGGCATACCGACATTATTCTATTTTTGATAATTGAATTATGATTGCTTATATTGAAAAATACTCCTCATACTCATTATTTTGATACTTTGCTCAAATAAGCATAATTTCCTAAAGTTACTCATTTCACTTTGAGTGAGTTACAATTCTCTGTTTTTTCTAACCAGAATTGGATATATGCTTCAAAATGGACGGATTTATAATTGGCTATATAGATTAGAGATTGGTGGTTTGTAGTTTATATTTTAGAGTGCCAACTTTACTATTTTCTGTGACCTCTAAATCATAATTTTTATTTAAAGAGGATGATGAGGTGTTTTATTTCACTTGTGATAGTATTGTATTACTTTAAGGATCCTATAAATTGCTACTTTGTTTAAATATTTTTAATAAAATATTAATAAAGATAGGATCTCTAGGCATACTTGAATATTTAGATTTTATACATTTTGTAATTTCAAAATTGGCCTATTTAGCTAATTTCATGGGAAGAGCTCACTTGCCGTGAGCCTGAGCTCACTTGCCGTGAGCCTGAGCTCAATTAGTTCTTTTGTATTTATGGCATAATATTCAGTGTTCTCCGATCCCTAGATGGCTTAAACTATTCCCTGTATCTTGTGGTCTAGCAAGGTGATCGCTGATAATCCCAAGCAGGCTTTTAAGACGTTCGTTAGATGGCGGGTGGCATCGATGGCAAGGAGAACAGTCAAATAGCGAGTGCTGGAAGGAGGAGGACGGCCTGCTCTTATTCAGGGAGGACATCTGGTCGTCGACCAGCATTTGTAGTGTGGAGAGGGGAGAGAAATAAAATTTAATTTGACTTAAATTATACTAGTATACTTAACAAATCATTTAAAACTGAGGTTGCTCTTAAATAGTGATGAGGGTCCTGTAGTAGTAGTAGTAGTAGTAGTAGTAGTAGTAGTAGTAGTAGTAGTAGCTGTAGGCCTTTCTTTTAAAGCAACCTATTTTTTATTATTATAATTAAATCATTAATCAAGAATTAATTTAAATTTGATTAACTCCGATTCTAACAGCTATAACATCTTTTATAGGTATTCTTTATGTGATTCTTTAATTATAAAAACTAGCTTAGTTGGATTTGAAACTTATTTATTAATTAAACAAAGCATCTATTAGAGATGAAAGTGAAGTTTATCGACTTATTTAGATAATTAGGTTTAATATTAATCTCAAAACCCTTATTTGATTTAATTTTTACTTTATAAATTTAGCAGTAAACTCTTCTTTATTTAGGATTTTTCTATCTTTTACACATACTTGGTTTTATGGTGTCAATATTTGTACTTTAAAATTGCCTTTAAAATTCTTGATATATTTTTTTGATAGTCATTATATAAGTTTACAATTTAATTAATAATTATGTTGTGAAAAGTATAATAATTATCTCAAACCTAAATTAAATATTTATAACCAGGTTGCTCCACAAATATGTTTCTAATGCTAGGTTTTAATTACTATTAGCTCTGAATTTGAAGAGATGATAAATTATTGAATTATTTTTTAGCCTCAAAGTCCTTTGATTTAATAGTGCATTAAATTGATTATCATTTCTGATCAGATTTAAAGTATTTTGCTCATTTCTCTCTCGCCTAGAGAGCTGAGATGTTTCATCGTCATTTTTTCTTGATCTTACCAACATGTATAAAATAATGGTATATCTTACTAGATCATAATCGTTAAGAGAGTGATTGATCTTATTGATTTATTTTATAAGACTAATTTAAATTATATATTAAATTAATTGCAGAGATTTTGAGTGCATAGTATTAAGTTCATGCACGAATAGGAAGCTGCATTAACGTTCAATACCTTTATATCAAATTCTTACTTGAAGAGATACATCAATATTGAAGCTTATGATCAAAAGGATAAGATTTAAACTCTTGCTATGCTTGGTGGAATCAGTGAAGATGAATGATGAGATTTACATTTTTTAACTTAGATCAATAAACACTGAAACATTTAAAGTTTTAGCAGTAGCTGAGAGATAAGTATGCTTACTAAAAATCATCTTTTGTAAATAATTTTGCAGTGCTTAATGCTAAAGACTCCATGAAGGAATATTAAAGGCTATATAAAACACCTGAATTTAGCGTACTTTACAATATTCAATTTAATGAAATTAAGTTGTATCGAGGCCACCTCAAGAAACTTCTACTATGAGACTTGATTCACAATTTGAAAATGATACGGTAGACTAAAGGAAGAGTTGCTGGTAAGAGTTAGAGTTGAGAAAGCTAAGTTGTGTTAAAGAGAAGGGAGATTGTGTGTTTATAAATAAGTATTAGATCTAACGAGTGTTTGGTCGCATATCAAATGAGCATTAAATTTATTTGGCTCCGCTTCCTCTTACTGCTTACTTTCGTCCACGGAATTCCTCTTTGAGTCTACTCCTGAATCGATCATCATCTTATCTGGCTTTTAAATATCTTTGAAGTCTTTTACTTTATTATTGATAAAACACAAACTTTATGTAATTTCTACTTCTGCTTGAACTACAGCTACGCCAACTTCGTGGCAGTTAAAATTTTGCTGATTAATGATCTTTTAAAATTTTATCTTTAGGTTGAAGTGTTGGGAATGGAATACTTTTAGTTTAAGTTAGAGTTTTAGTAGTACAATAAGTTCGAATTTGATGATAAATCGAAATTTTGAATATTCAAAGAAATCAACAAATCGAATGATGAAATAAAATGTAGAATATTATTCTTATAATTTTAAATATTAATGATTTTAAATGGGGTAACTAAATGGAGTGGAAGGCAGTGCTTGCAGAGTTAGATAAGGTTGAGGATTTGACGTTAATGCTGCAAGTTTTGTTGAGGTCTTCTGATGTTTGAGTGTTTTTCTCAATGGTGTGATTAATTATTAATTATATACATTAGGAGTTAGTCGCAAAATTTTATTTTTTTCATATACTATTTATTGAATGCTTTTTACACAAAAATGCATTTCAGTTTTTGAAATGCTAAAATCATATTACCTATAACTAACACCTTTAAATAATGTTGCTTTTTATAGCAACTTTATATTTATAAAATATAGCATTCTATTTTTGTGTAAAAAGCATTCAATAAATAGTATATGAAAAAAATAAAATTTTGCGACTCACTCCTAATGTATATAATTAATAATTAATCACACCATTGAGAAAAACACTCAAAGATCAGAAGACCTCAACAAAACTTGCAGCATTAACGTCAAATCCTCAACCTGATCTAACTCTGCAAGCACTGCCTTCCACTCCATTTAGTTACCCCATTTAAAATCATTAATATTTAAAATTATAAGAATAATATTCTACATTTTATTTCATCATTCGATTTGTTGATTTCTTTGAATATTCAAAATTTCGATTTATCATCAAATTCGACCTAAAAATTTTATTTTTATCTGAGTATTTCTAATCATTCATCTTTGAGATCAAGTCAAAAATCTGATTCTAAAAGTGAAAAAATTCCATGTAACGTTTGCCATATTTGAATAATAATAATTCAGTTTATAATTAAAAATTAATATTTAAATCTAATATTGTAATATTGTTTTACTTGAAGCACTCCCTATCTCTTTAATTTGCTACGCTCTTTCATAAAAATATCTATATAGCAGTACCAAATTTTTCTATAAAGTTAGAAATCTAAGCTTACTTGAGATGAATGGGTGCTTCTATTTCGCAATTTTAATTCCTTACTTCATTTTCCTTCAAGAGATGCATAGCATTTCTTATGAGCCTCTTATAACTTCTTTTAAGTATTCTGGTTTCAAGGTTCCAAGAACGGCAAATAAAAAAGATTTCTCTCTGGTAACTTATTAGAGTGAAGAATCTTTACAGTAAGTGTAGAGCAACATCTGAATTACTAATGCATAATCGTAGAAGTTTTTTACTGATATTTCTAGGTAGTTAGGAATCTTTGTCATCTTTATTTCATTAGTCTTAAAAGATTTTTATCTTCTCTTAATAAAGCTATTAAGAATGGGATTTTAGTTTGTCCACTCCTGAGTTAACAATAACAATCCAACTATGGATAAAAAGTAAGTGAAAGGAAATACTTACCTTGCTAAAAGAGTATCGGTAGAGGTCCTCTTTACTCCTAAATCTTCCTATTAAATCTTGAAAATAAATTCTCTTCATTGCATCATTCATATATTCCATCTTGCCTAGTAATGCTAATTCAATTTGAATTATTGATATTTATTCTAAGTATACTAAATCTTACTACTAAATAGTTAGAACTAACTGAAGATCAGCATGAATAGATATACGGATGCATTAATATACTTACTTAAAGTTATAGAGATTGATTTCCATTTTTATTAAACTTTCCCCATTAAATTCCTCCAAATAATGTTTAATTATTTTAGTAAGACCTCCAAATTAGGTTCAATATTGATTTGAAGGACCTCCTAGAGAAACAAAATTCTTATAGGAACAATTTAATTTTCTAAAATATAAATTAATCTCATAATTTTTCAATATACAGCCTTTTATGATCTATCATTTTCTCACCTTCAGCAAAACATTTATAGTATACTGCCTGGATTTTATAAATATTATAATAATATCTAAAAGAGTAATTTTTTCTTCAATAAGGTGATTGTAAATCTATTATTAATTTTAATCATGAATTTAATTTGTCTTAAATTATATTAATTTATCAAATAATAAAAAAGAAGATTTCTGAGGTTTCGAACTCTATTCAAATGAATTAGAGCCCTACGCGCGTCCCATTTGAACATTGTTATAATTTTTGATTTTTAATATCTTTTTTTACTATATACCCCTAAAAAATAAAATCCTAATCTATTATTCCATGCTATTGTATTCATGTTCGAAATTCTTCAAAAATAAAGAGGAAAAGCTAATAAGTTTAGAAAAGTTCATAAATAGAAAAACACTAGTACAATTTAGATTTCACTAACTGTCCAAAGATGTTCTGATTAAATCGAGATGAAAGTTAATAATGCCTCCCCTACTGGAGAATCAGAGACTGAGATAAATATAGAGATCCAACCTTAAAATCTATTAATTTTTAATGATCCAGGTTTTACTCACTTCTCCTTAATCCATTTCATAAGTAAATGCTTCAAAATGCAAAAATTATTTTTATTAATAATTGCTAAAATAGCAACTTATATATTCCTGATTTAAAATACGAGTAATTAGATTAATAATTGTTATTCACTCAATTTTTCATATTTTTTTATTAAAAAATAAAACTGTGCACTAAACTCTTATGAAGATTAGCATTGAATGAATCAAGTAAATAAATATTATTGTAGGAATACATTCTATTTAGGGAAATTAAAATTTAATCCAAATTATTTAATTATTTATTACCTTCAGTTAAATTATTGGAAAAATATCAAAAAATTCTGGCAATATTTACTCTCTAGATAGCGTATTACAAATAAGACGGTGGTTGCAATTGCTAGAATGAATTTTTCTCATTCAAGAGGAGATAAACCACTTTTACTTTTTTTTGGGGTTATCTTAAAATCAAAATATCTCTCTTCCTGGCATGATAGAGGGATTTTTCCAATTGTAAATCCAGCTAAAATCTAGAGACATAACATAGAATTTAAATAAATTTGAATTTAAATCACTTTAGGAATAAAACTGCCATGATTATAATATTTAATTAATTTAATTAAAATTAATTTCCTAAATCGATTGTGTTCTACAATATATTAAGTAACCCAAAAAAGTAGTGACTATATATACTTTTTCTCAGTAGAAACCTAGTTTTAACAATTTAACTCATCTAGCTTAGATATTTTAATTTAATGTCAAATAGAACTTCAAAAGAGAAAATGCAAAACAAATGAGGTAAAAAACCCGCAATTAATCAATATATTTACAACATAAAGAAGAGTTGTTCTGCAAAGATTCCAATAATAATTTATTGTGTTTACCTCTTTATGAGGATAAAATAGAGAAAAGAATCATCATGGACGGCTTATATGCATTCACAATTTATCGATTAGGTTACTTTATTGCAGATGACTTAAGGGCAAAGTTTAGGGAGTGAAAACATATAATTATGCCTATGCCATTTTACCTGGAAGATATCTTGAATCTTTTAGGGTTCCCCTTCTTGACAATAAATTTCAAAAATAAAATACCTATAGAGTAAAGCATATTGTAAAAGGAATAGAAGGGCTTCACAAACTTGGCTATGTCCGCAGAGATTTGAAGCCAGAAATTATCATGTTAGATTTTTAACTTCTTAAAGTTTATATAATCGATATCAATAGAGCTCATAGAGTGCAAGCATATACTTTAGGAAAAGTATTAGGCACTCCATGATATTTCTCAGATAGAGAAATTTGGAGGGATGGAGACGCTTCTTGGAATGCATTAGCATCAATAATCAAAGTGAATGACATGTCAAGAACCGATTACTTTAGTTGCAAAGTGAGTGAAATTCAAAGAAAAGAATAAAATAATATTTAGAAAAGTAAAAGAATGGTAGAGGTTTCAGAAAGCAAGCTTACTTAACTATCATCAAGCCAAGAAATGATAATCAAGTTAAGATATATACAATCAAACAGGATCTTAAGAAGTTAAATTCAATGAACTCTCACAGATACTAAGTTTATGTTTGTTTGAATTGCTAAAGAAAATCGCTTATATACTCGCTGAAATTACTAATATTAAAACCATAAACCCCTACATAAACCATTATAATGTAAAAGCCGCTAATTGTTATATATTTCAATCAGAGACTCAAGAAAACTAATGAAGGAGTTTAGGATTTTGAATCAATGAGATCTTCTATACAAAAACCGTCTTAGTTTGGTATCAAGTTTATTTATTGTATTTAATAAGGTCATTGGTCTAGTTGAAAGTGTGACTCTTTGGATTGTATGGTTCCCTCATTAAATGGATTTTATTTTAAGTAAGATTTTTATACTAAGGTTCTGCACAGCTTAATTAAATGAGCAATTTGTAAGTAAGAGACTTTTCTTCTTATAATTTTCAATATTCCTTATAATTGTTTTAAATTTTTTAATATTGAATTAATATAATATGATTAAAATTCATAAAGTTTTATTTAATTTTACAATGAATAATAAAGGCTTTGTTTATTTTAAAATATTATTTTTAAGCTTCTTTTTACATTAATTTTCATTTATTGTAGAAATACATTTGAATTTGGAAAATTAATTAAAATTAAATTTAATATAAATAAAAATCGTGGCAGTTAAAGTTAGCCAATTTGAACGATCTTGGGCTCATTCGATAGAGAATTCAAAATTAGCTGGACTTTACTATTGGCGGTACTATTTTATCGCATCCCTGCAACGAGATAACTTCACTTTAATGTGAGGGTATAATTTAATAAATTTAGAGGTGTTTAATTAAAGTCAAGTTATCTCGCTGCAGGGATGCGATAAAATAGTACCGCCAATAGTAAAGTCCAGCTAATTTTGAATTCTCTATCGAATGAGCCCAAAATCGTTCAAATTGGCCAACTTTAACTGCCACGATTTTTATTTATATTTAATTTAATTTTAATTAATTTTCCAAATTCAAATGTATTTCTTCAATAATAATATATTTTTAATATTATTATTGTTTCAAAGTTTTTACTTTTAAACTTTCTTATCTTTATATATACTATTTGTTAAATGGCTTAATGTTTAATTATTATTAAGTGAAATATTTTAATGTCTACCCATGTTTTTATTTAGATACTTAATATAATTTTATTATATAAATATCAAAGATTAATTGGGAATATAAACATAAAACTATTTCAACAACATAAAAATGATTCAAATATTGCTATTAATATTTATTTTCTATGAATTTAGAAATATTGATTTACATTGAACCCCAAAAAATATTTATAGGTTATAAAAACAGAGATTTATCACCAATTTTCAATTATAAATTTGAATTTATTATTTTTATTATTGTAAAGCTACTGTTCAATTTATTGATATATACTCATTATTATTAAATTATTATTAATTTTTTATATGCTACTTAAATCTTAAAGTAATGCTTGAAACTGTTTGTTAAACGTAATAATTAAGAATCAAAGTTTTGTATTTCCAACTTGAAATTCTGGCAGAAATATCTAAAAGATATATCATTTATAATAAAATTCATAACGATTTTCCTTATTTGAAAATCTGCTTTTAAGATTAAAGTTATATTTTATATTAAAATTGTATTTTATATTTAAATATGCTCAAAAGCCCTTTAAATGAGGTAAGTAAATTGAATAATCAAAAATAAGATTAAATAAATTTCTGATAAGAATTAATTTAATCAATTTTATTAATCATGAAAACAAACAACTTGTAAGGTTTACATGCTACTGATATTACTATTTTATCTCATGAAAAAATTTAAAAGCTTGGAATTAATTTATTGAAAATAGTTTTAAGTTATTAATTTATTTATTATTGTTCATTTTTTTTAAAAATTACTTAAACAGCAATAATCATCTTTATATCCTATAAGAAAGAATTAAATAATAATATTAAAAATTAATCTGATAAAATCTCAATGACTTTCAATTATAAATTTAATGGAAAATGCGTTTTTAGCTCCAGTTACTCCTTTCTTTTCTTTTTTATTTCAATTGGAACTATGATTTCAAATTATTTTTTTCATATTTTTACTATTGCTTATAATAAAAAGTGAAATTTGTCTGAAATTTAGATTAAATTAGCTGGAGATATGGTATATTTTTATTTTCTTTAAATTTAGTTGTGTTAAAATTCCTTTTTGTCTTGAGCTAAATTTATTTATGGATTTCATCTAGATTCTCATAAAAATGAATTATTCGTTGAACTAGATGTCTAGGGCAACTATACTAAAAATTACAGTTTGTTACTCTTTAATACCTTGAAACTTAATAATATTTTCCCATTTTCTAAATTAGTATAATTAGCATAGAATCTTTAATATGGTATTTTCTAACAAATTTCAAATATCATGAAATAAAGTTGAACAGTAGGTTATCGTCTATTCTTAGGTAAAGCTCAATTATATTCTTCTTAGGTTATGATCATTTTTTTAGTCAATGCTCTTTAGTTTTTAGATATAAGGTATGATTATAATATTCTATAGTTCCCAGTAATTTTATTAATAAATTCTATAGGGTCCAACCATTAATTAAAAATACCTTCATTAAAATCCTATTAATCAAATTAAGTTAGATTAATTTTAACTAAGTACATTCTTACTTAATGAGTGAAATTTTCATAAAGTTCGATTCTTTTCTATTTAACATAGAGGTGAAAGCACCATTAAGTCCCCATTCTCAAGGATCATAGTTTGAGGTTTCTAAGCAGGGTTGGAATCTTTATTACTCTATAATTTACAAAAATGTTTAAATAGACATTAATATAAATTCGGCAAGACACCCAAAGAAATTGTTTATGCTAATATTGGGATATTGGGAATTAAATAATAGATGCCCGTGAGATAAGTATGCAAAGAGAAAAAGTGGCTTATTTTATAAAAACAATATAGCATCATTTATCTTTAAAAATTTATTTTATGGTTTGACAAAATTAATAACAAACATAATTTTAAATGATAAGTTAAATTTAAAGTCAAATCATGAATTTTTAATTATATTCCTTAGTTAAAATGCCTTAAATTGAAGAAATAAAAGATTTATAGTTCTTAAACATTAAATGCTAGCAAGTTAAATTTCTTATCTATCTCTCAGTAATAATGAATAAAAATTTGAAATCAATTTCAAATTGTATTCAGATTTAATTTAAATTGAATTTAAGCCATTAAAAATATTTTGATTCTTTATATCTTTTTTTTTAAATAAAATTGAATGTTACATTTTTTTAACCTGTTCATAGACATAATAAAAAAAACAAATCATAAGAACGGTTTGTGATCTCTCAAGCAGCATTAAGACGTTGAAGTTATGCTGTTTAATCAATACTATTTTTCGTGAAAAAACCACATTCTTGCATATCAAAGTTAAATACTCATATAAAACTTAAGTGATATTATTTAAAAGATTATTTTTTAATTTATAGTGGTAATTGGATTTTATCATAGAAACCAGGTTTCCTTTAAAGTTTATTTATGTAAAGATACAAATTTACGAATTGACATAGCACCAAGTTTTGGAGTGAATTTAATTATACACTGCCTATTACCCTATTAAATCTTAATGCCTTAACTAATAATGAGTATAGGTCTCAAAGATGCAAATATTAAGCATAAATAGTTGAAAAATATTATTAAAAATCAAAATAATTTCTCTTGGAAGGAAATATTTCTGATTTATTACAAAAATTTTTAAAAATTATTATTTTTTATTGAAATAGAGTTGATATCCTATATTTATCAGAGATATTATATTTACTGATTCTTCTAGAATAGCTTAATTTTGAATCAAATTTGAAAACTTTTTTAATTAGTGCATGTGAACTTATTACCAATAAGCTATTATTATGCATGAATTTTTGAAATTAAATTTTTATTTGAAATAAAATAAAAACAGAAATTATATTCATAAGTCTTTAATTAAAATAAAAAAGGAATGGATTGGCCCTACTCCAATATATTTGTAAGTAAAATTGTCTCATTTCTTCATGATTTAAAAGAATTCTTGATAAAACTGCTTACTTTATTAAAAGATTCATAAAATTACTTATGCTCATAGAGAATATACCAATCCTTTTTTAAATTATTATCACATTTTTTAAGGATCATTAAAATAATATATGATTATAGGGAGACTCACTGTAATACTATAATTTACAATGTACATATAGAATTCTAATTTAAATGAAAATGCAAGGAAATACATTTGGTTGCTAAACACAAAATAGTTTAGGAAAACAATTTTAATAAATGATATTAAAAATACAAATAATTACAGTTAGTATTCTGCAATAATATGCTAATTAATTCAATGCATTTTTCGCAGTTTATATCACATCTCTATATTTATATTTACAACTCTGATTTTAATGACCAGTAATTCGCATTTTGTTTTTATAATTTCCCTATATTTTGTATTTTATCAATAATTACTTTTCCCTAAAACAAAAATTTAATATAAACTAACTATATAAATGAAACATTTAAGTCAATTGATCTCTAAATGCAGTTGATTCATGATAAATATTTTGAAATATTTAAGAATTAAAGCTTTGTAATTAATTAATTTAAAAAATATTAAACGGTAGTCATCAGGCAGTAGGTTACTAAATTAATCTTGTTTACGTAAACATATCTAAAAAGTCTATATTTCAGCAATATTAGTCAGCAGGAATCACAAAGGCAAAATTATAGAGAATTCAGATGCCAAAATAAAGAATTGTAAAATTAATGAAAATATTGGAAAGATGGTTCAAGATAAGAAGGATATTTGAGATAAGAGGTAAATGTACCTAAATATGACTTTTATATAATCGTTTTATATTATTAAACTAATTAGTTTTTCATTTTTAATATAATTTGTTCACTTATTTATCATAATTGTCTTGTAAAATAAAAGTATAAAATAATGATTTATTTATAAATTTAAATTATATAATATTTAACAAAATAAATATATAACAGGTATTATTGGCACTCTTTATAAATCTTTTTTAAATTAAGCAATGATATATCAATAAGTCTTCAATAAAATTATATTTAATTGGAAATAGGATGTAAATTACATTATAGTTTTGTATTCAAAAATACTATCCCTTATTGAAGTAATTTTGCCTCATCTCAATATAAGTAGCGAATATAGCTTTCATGAATTCACAACTACTTCAAAGCATGTGGTTCACACAGATCTCACTAGATTGGATACAAGTCCACAACAAAACAAAGTCAAATAATATAAAAATTAATTGATTAGAGAACTAAAATGCTACATTTCATATAACGTCTTAACATTGCAAAATCACTATAAAAAATTAGTGGCTTTAAATGATCACACGATTATTTAAATAATTTTGGTAACTCAAAAAAAACTTTAAAACCTATGAGTTTTGGATATATTAAGAAAATTAACTTCAAGCAATTATATTTGATTCTATTTTTTATTGTAAATTAAAGAAGAGTTTTTGCCTAAAATTATTTAACATTTTAGAATTTACAGTAAAAACAAGGATTTTAATTATAATATTGAATTAAATACAAAAAAAATAATATAAAAAATTAAAACTATAAATAAATAAACTCATAGTTTTTTTGTTACATGCTACTTTTAAATATTTTAAGTTTATTATTTTTAATTTTAAAATAAATAATTATTTTTGAGTATTTAAATAATTTTAACTTTCTCTGAGAGTCGTATCGTCGATCCTAGGTCTGCTAATATAATTGAATTAAGTATTTAAAGTGAGTTAATCTAAAATTCGATAAAATGAGAGATATTGAAGTAAGAATATATTAATAAATATTAATTTTATCAATATATAAGCATGAGAAATGGTAACATAGTTTAAGATTTTAAAACCTAAGTCTAGTATTTCTAAGCTAATTATTCCCTTAAATTATAAAAGATATTTCCATTTTAGTTATTTTCTCGGAATGTAAATTATAAACTAATTTAATTAATTTCAGAATTGTAGTAATATTTATATTTCAAAATTTATGATCTATAGTGATAAAAGATCTTTGATTCACAGTTACAAATGGAAAAGTATGCTTTATATTTTAGGCATCAAGCTTCATATCATTGGACCTCAAAAGACCAGAATGAGATCTTAAATACCAGAATTTATAGGGATCATATTGACTGTGATAACAACTAACTTAAAGTGATCTATTAAAACATCAGTAATCTTTTTTCAAGTCTTTTTAGAATGCACTCAAATCATAAAATAATATTTTGATGCCGCTAAAAAGAATTAATAAAGGCAATCACTTTGCATCGAGGAACAAAGCTAGTTAACCTTTATTTTAAGCTTACATTAGCAAAAAATAGCATTAAAAACAGTATTCTCTTAAAAATATGATTATTAGGCCTATTATTAGGATAAAAAAATTTGCATTGACATTTGAAAAGTTGCGATAGGTTGGGGTAGGGAATAAAAGAAGCTTTGATATCTACCTCAGGACACCTGAGTATAGTGACGCAACTATATGATAT
>ARYC01008227.1:0-24771 GCA_000711775.1 Oxytricha trifallax
AAAGTGTTGAACGTAAACACAGCTTCATCTGCATGATGAACTTGATGTTATTATCAATAGCTCTCTGCATTTAATCATATATATAGTTTAAATTATTACTTATAAAATGGCACTGTAAAATCAATCACTCTCTTCACTCTGTTGACAGTCTTGAAAGTAATACCATTTCTTCTATAAATGTTGGCTATAGTCTAAGGAGAGATGCGCATATCAGGAAACTTGCGATGAACATTACAGCTCGCTAGTCTAGAGGAAAGTGTGCCCAATACTTTAAAGTCTTAGAGTCACAGAGGTGGTCAATATGGTGCTGTGAGAACTTTTATTTTCTAGCAGGATGCTTTCAAGTACCAGAATTAAAATGCTAAACAGCTAACATGCAGTGATATCTAACAGTAGAGGCACTCTTGTGTAAGAGCTTTGCAATAGCTGCATAATTCAATACTGGTTGACTTAATCTATATTAATACTCGTACCATACCTAAGCTGAAGCAGTAAATCTAAATATTTCTCATCATAAATCGAGCCTAAATTTCGCTAATTTCTATTTCTCATTTTGTAAATAGACCTAATTCTCTACTAACCCCAATAAGACCCCAACTATACCCTACAAATCAAAGCACTTATAAACCTCACTAAGGGGTTTTGGGGTTTTGATTGTTTTCTTATGTCTGATATTCTTATTGTTCTCTCCTTATCAGCCAACCTATAGTCATCATCATGATATTTTATTTTAAGTTTGACTTAGATTAATTTATGGTCAGTTTACCTCAATTAACTCGTGTCCCAGCTTAAATTTTTTACATTCAAAAATATCTGGTCTAGTTGGTTTCCTCTTCAATGAGTTTCCACTCCCTATGGAATGGATTCTTTTAGACCTTTTTTGTTTAATCTTTTCGTAAGTTCCTTTTTGTGAAAGTTAAAATCACCCATGACTATAATTCTCTGTTTCTGACACTTCTGTTTCAGAGATTTTATTATGTAAATTAACCGATTTATAATTCTTTAGCTTCCTCATTCCAGTATGGGGGATGTAATTCGTGATCACGTGTAGTGGGAATCCTCCCACATTCAGTATCGTCCACGTTACAAATTACTTTAAAGTTTTAATAGTTTTTATTTCACATTTTCCACTATTTAGCACTAGTACTCTTCCGTCCTAGTAAATTCCGTTTATGCAATGTCTTTACTATTGATTCCTATCAATCTCTGAAGCCTAGTTTCCACTAATCCTTTATAGTCAGGATTTTTGCCTTCTATTTCCTTCATCAGTCACTCTTGCTTTAGTTTAAAGTTCAATCCTCTTACAGTTTAAAGGCAAATTTTAATTCTATTGTCTTTACATTTAGCTACCTTTTATATCTGATAATCTACTCTCTTCTCTTTAACCTTAATTTCTCAGCAAATCTCTCATTCTTTCTAACCCATCCTTCAGTTTCTCTTACTGGTTGATAAAACTCGAGCTGTCGCCTATTGTTTGTCCTGACCGAAAATTTGTTTATGTTTTTGAAGTTGTAATATTCTAACTAAATATTATGGTGATGAAATGTCTATTTTTAGGAGTTTGATTAGAATTTTCAAAGTATTTTTCCAATGTTTGTTGAGAATTTCTTTTCTCTGTTTTCCCTTAATCTCCGCTGTAGACTGATAATCTTCTTCGCTCATAGGTTGGCTACTTTCCTAGCTCCATTTTTCCGGCTTTAATTTTCCAATTAATTTTCTTTTTTTTAAATTAAGATTAAATGTAAATAGTATTATAAATTAATAATTGTTGACTAAAAATAAAATACAAAAACAAATTTGTTTCGTCATAAGATTGAATAAAATTAAAACATTAATTATTTATGATTTATAATAAGAAAACTATAAATTAATAATTATTGTATTAACATTAAAACTAAAACTTATTATCCTAATCAAAAATGGAAATCTCTCTAATTTTCTTTAATCTTCTTCATCATCGTCGTCATCTTCATCCTAATTGATCTCAAAATCTTGAAAGTCCCTTCTCTGTGCAGTCTGGCGAAGCACCGGACTTGTGGCACCCGTGGTCTTACCAAGTAGGACCACTATAAAAAAAAATTAAAGATATGTTTTTTGTAACTTACATTTTTAATGAGTGCTCTAACTCCACCTGCGTCTGATCTATAAGAATACTTTTTAATATATTAACTTTTTGATTAAATTTAAAGTTTGCATATTATAAATTATAATTACTACAGCTACATCCACAAAAAAAGATTTAGCTGTTCAATAAATTGAATCAAAAGCTCAAAAGTAAAATAAAATTATTCTAAATTTATATATCATAAAAATGCAACCACTAAATTGATTTAATTATATATATATATATATAAAATGTTTTTATTATTCCTACTAAGACGAAGAATTAAAAATAAAATCTATTAATGATAGAACATGATAATTTGATTTGCCAACAGAATAAACCACTTAAGTATAATATTTATTGAATTCTACGTTAAATAAATGAGGACAATATTTAGTTCGCTAATAGCAAGGTATAAATAAAATGTAGCTTTTTCTTAAAATTAGAATATAAAAATAGTTAATATTCAATCATTTTCTTTTATTCTTAAAATTAGAGTTAAAAAGTTGAAAATTATTTTAAACATTATTTTTGACTCTAAAATGAATGTGTTTATCTTTTTTAATTTTTCCTCTCTTATTCTTAAAGGAAATTTAATCCAGGTTTCTTTTGTTATATAATCTCTGATTTTATAATAATTTCTTCAAGTATTTTACTCAATTTTTAGCATTCATTTTCAAAATTTATATTTAAATTTATGGTTTAATATCTTTTTTTGAATATGTTTCGCACTTTCAGCAAAATATTGAAATTTAGGGTAGGTTAGAATCAGAAGTTAAATTTTCTTAGCATATTTAGACAATTGATATTTTTATAAGGCATTTCTCAATAAATCTTTTGCATTTATTATTTTTATTTCTTAAAAGTTGATTAAGTCTTTCTTCTGAGCTTCTTGAGTAACTTCGTTTAATTTCCTAAGTTAATGAGTGTGTTCAAAAACCGCGAAAAAATTGAGAATATTTTAAAGCATAAAGTTGGACAATTTTTATCTTGATAGAAATTACAACAATTTCTAGTTAATTCATAGCATCATCAACGGAAATCAGTTCAATTATAAATAATGTAGGATTTGAGCAATCATTTTTTATCATTATTATTGAAATCTTTGTTTCATTACAAAATCTTTTAAAAAATATAATTCTACTATGGTTAATATTTCAATATTTCATAAAATTTACCATGGTATCCTAAGTATTTAAAGTGATTTTTTAATTCATAAAATATTTGCAATTATTCTTGAGATTATTAGTTTTTTTTTCATGGTAGCTTTCATAGATCTTCTCAAAAGAGAACCAAGTCAAAACAAAAATATATTAAAATTCAATAATTCTAATTATATTAAAAAAATAATTTTTAATTATTAAACATTTTTAAAAATATATATTTAGTCCAAAGTGCTAAAGAAATATAATTTTGCTTATTTTTCAAGTCATTTATTAATTTTATATAATTATCATTATTGATGTTTTTGGAAAGAATTTAAAAGAGAGAACATGAATACTTTTCTACTAATACACGTTTCAATATGGATTGTTTAATATAAAGATAATATTACTTATAAATCACTTTATATATTTTCAAAATAAAAAAGGGAATTAACATCATAGTCATGATTTATTATTTAAAATAATCAAATATAACTTAATTATTTAAGAACTTAATATTTTAAATAATTCATTTTGAGTTAATTAATTTTTCGATATAAAATTGTAAATAATTATTTTAGGATTTAATACCCCCAAACCTCTTAATTCCTAAATTGAAAATTTTAATGATTTAATTGGTAGGGTATTATTGGAATCTTAGTGAGATTAGTAGATAAATTAGGCCCATTTATAAAATGAAAAATAATAATTTGCGAAATGAGGGTCTATTTATGACGAGTTATTTATAAATTTACTGGCTAAGCTTAGGTATTATAACTGTATTAATATGACTAAATAAAACCAGTACTGGAGTAAGCAGCTATAGCAAAGCTTCGAGAGTGACTCAATAGTTAGATATCACTACTTACTCACTGTTTAGAATTTTAATTTTGGCTTATGAAAAGATTTTGCAAGAATTTAAAAGTTCTCTCAAGCTCATATCGACTACCTCTACGATTCAAAAATTTTATGGTCATGAGTACACTTTCCATTAGACTATCGAGCTGTAATATTAATATAAAGTTACAAACAAGCGTATCATTCCTTAAACTATAGCCAATATTTATAGACGAATTGGTATTACTAAGAAGACTGTAAATTGAGTTATGAGTGATTAATTTAAAATTTCATTTTATAGCAATATTTTAAATCTTTTGTATAATTATATGCAGAGAGCTCTTGATGATATCATAAGGTTTAATCATGTGAATGAAGTTGTTTTAACCTTAAACATCTTTATAAATAAGTAAATATAACATTGAATTTTATGAGATAAAGGTAAAGGTTGAAACCTATATAATTAATTTTAACAGGTAAAAGTGAGAATTATGGCTTAGATAATTATTTTTTATTCTTGTTTAGTAATACATAGAGTTCTTAGATAAGCTATAGATAGGATAGCAAGTAATAGATAATTCTTAGAATTGCAAGCAATAAATTATTTTTGTATACTGATATTTCACATTAGTCATAAGACTATGGAGTTTAAAAAAGATAATGAAAATTAAATATAACTCCTGTTTATAATACCTACGATTCACAGTTTAATTGAATCATATTCTTTTGGAGTTAAATCAAAACTCTCTACAAAAATTGTTACTATATCATCTTTCGCATGACTTGCTAATCGATAAAGTTGACTTGATTTATAGAAGCTTCAAGAGATTAAGTAAAATAAGAGAATGAAGTATGAATGTTTATAGATAAGGTTTATATTTAAACGAAAGAATAAGTTCACATATTTAATGAGCTAATTTTACCAATTATTAAATTAGAAGTTAATTAGTAAGATGCGCGATTAAACTTGCAAGCATAGCATAATTTATCAATAAAACCAGATGAAGGATGTTTTTGAGATTGCTTATAAAAAATATCTATTAGAAAATAGAGAGATAATATCATTAACAGAAAATGTTATTAAAGCAAATCTAACTTCAAAATAGGACAAGGTGAAATTGCAAGATTCCAAATCCATAAGGAAGATACTTAATAAGAAGTCTCCTTTACCTTCACCTATATCGATTGACTGTAATACACCATATTCACCATCCAAAAGAAAAAGAAAGATAAAGACTTTTTCATACCATACTATCACCCAATTATAGGAAAACTAGTGGTTGGTAGTGAACTTAGACTGAATTCTACTCTGAATTAGAGTGAAATGATGTTGACTGCTAATCTTATGGGAGTGAAGACTACGAAGACAAAAAACTTAAGTTTATTCACTAATATTATCTTCAACACAAAATCTAAGTACCCTCCAAATATTTCGCACTCAAAGAACAACTTCTAATAATCAAATTCAAGAATTGGAACAAGAGAAGTTAGATCTATAAAAACCAGACAAAAGAAATTAAAAGCCATGAAACATAAAAAAAAAGAATGCACAATTTGAAAAACTTAAGTCTATTAAAAAGATTCTATAACTCAAAGAATCTTCAAAATTAAATTACACCCATTTCTTATAACATCACCTAGAAACATGGACAACAAAACCCTCTATTTAGTAACTAAACCTAGGTTATTGAAAAAAGAATATCAACCCTAAAACAAAGATATTAAAGAACAATCTATGAAAATATTATCTAAGTCTAGTTAAAATAAAAAAATTAATTTTGGATTTTGAGTAGTGTTAAAACAAAACTATCATCGAAAATTCTAATTCCTTTCCTCTTAATTTTTAAATAGTAAATATACGTCATTTTCTCTAAAACAACAAATACTTCACAAATAGGTACCCATACAATATCTGATCAGAAAACTAACTACTTAACAAAGGTTACCGAAAATAATTAGACTAAAATTCTCATAAGTTCTATCATAAATTACTAACAAAAATATATTAATAGATATAAATTTATGACGTTAATAATCATAGTCTGGCAAAAAATTATCTTTCTACAAGAAAAATGCAAAGACTCAAATCATTATGAGATCATCTTAACTCAATCGTGTTCTAACAAAATTTTGTCAATGTTTTAGGTCTAAAAAGAAATAAATTGAAGATAGAACGAAGAAAAATAGAACTCAAAGATGAGATTGAAAAATCTTTTCAATGTCAAACCAGGTATTTCAACTACACAAACATCAAGAAGGACCCTACCTAATTAGAAGAAAAAAGGTTAAAAAAAGAAGAAACTCTTGCTAAGACATAAAAAGTGAAAAACAAAAAGAAGAAAAAATAGAAACATATGTAAAAGTCCTAAGGTCAGTTTGATAAGATTTGACACAACAACAAAAAATTAATTGAAAAGGGCTTTTCTTTTATTTATTAACATTCTTTTTAGATCAGGGAGTTCCCAGAGACCTCAATGTCATCATATTATTTTAATTATAATTATATATATTATTAAATTAACTATTAAAGAATTTGTGTTCTCTATATTTTCTTCCTCTTATAGTTTGCTTGGTCCCATTTTTCTTCATTCAGTGCTAGCTTCTGTATTAATATTAATTTCATCTTGTTTAATATATCTTCTTAAAGCCTCTTGCTCACTTCATAAATTGTCTTTGATTTTCTGTATCTGTGATTCTATGCATTCTCTTCACTAGGAATACTAATGCAATATTTCCCTTTAAAGATATCAATAAAGCTTACTAGAGAGGTAATGATATATCTTAAAATTAGCGAGCAAAGTCATGCTTATTAGAAATCTTTGTTTCTTTTAATCTTCAAAAGAAATAAAGTAGCCTTTTTTATGAGCTTCTCTAAAGTTCTCTTTAAAGGTGCCAAAAAAACCAAAGAAAAACTCCAGTATTTTTTTAGAGCGTTATATCTAAGTAGGAAAAGTAAAATTATATTTCTTTTTACATAGCGTTCATTTAGAGATTATTACTAAAATACATAAAATTGGGTAAAAAGTATAAATTCAAATAAACGAAAGATTATTATCATATATAACAGTCATGACTTTGATATTTGATCAATTAAATTTAATGTACAGTTTTAAAATTACTAAAAAATCTGAATGTACAATTGCTTATTGTACAATTAATTCCTCTATAAATTGCCCTATAAAAAGTACAAAAAGTACAGGAAAGATCAGTGTATCAGTGCTTAAAAGCACAAAAACAGTATGCAATGTACAATAGACAATAGACAATTAAGGTTTTATGATATACTTGAGAATCCTACAAAAAGCAAAACCCGATTAGTTTTTAACCGAAGATGTGCTGTATAATGTGATTTAAGTTTTGATTAATTATTAAGCGTTGGGTACTAATGTCTAAACAGGGCAATCTGAAGCACTGCATCTCCCTCGCGCCGAAGCCACTCTCTGTCTTTCCCCTCACTGCATTAGACTGCGCTCTACCGTATTGTGTCTGATCTTGATCGTCAGAAACACTAGTGCCTCTTTGATTCTGGGTGCATTTGTTCCTCCGTGATTCAATTTCCACAAGTCGCAGTATTCCTCTCTTACTCTCTCAGAGTCATGTGCACCGTAAGTTGCAGTTACCGATTTTTGCACTAGTGACGCGGACAATCAAGATCAGACACAATACGGTAGAGCGCAGTCTAATGCAGTGAGGGGAAAGACAGAGAGTGGCTTCGGCGCGAGGGAGATGCAGTGCTTCAGATTGCCCTGTTTAGACATTAGTACCCAACGCTTAATAATTAATCAAAACTTAAATCACATTATACAGCACATCTTCGGTTAAAAACTAATCGGGTTTTGCTTTTTGTAGGATTCTCAAGTATATCATAAAACCTTAATTGTCTATTGTCTATTGTACATTGCATACTGTTTTTGTGCTTTTAAGCACTGATACACTGATCTTTCCTGTACTTTTTGTACTTTTTATAGGGCAATTTATAGAGGAATTAATTGTACAATAAGCAATTGTACATTCAGATTTTTTAGTAATTTTAAAACTGTACATTAAATCAAATTTATCTAATATCAAAGTCATGACTGTTATATATGATAATAATCTTTCGTTTATTTGAATTTATACCAATTTATACCAATTTATCCAATTTCATGTATTTTAGTAATAATGACATAATCTCTGGGCAATTTGACATTTCCATCAACTTATATCTCATTATTTTTATAAAGCTTATTTATTATCACATAGCTTAGCTATTAAGAATGATATTTTTGCAACTTCCATTTTTGGATGAAATAAACTAACTAAGTATTTGATTATCTCTTTATATTTAATTAATGCTTTGTTTAGTTTAGAAAAAATCCTCTTTGCTTCTAAATCTTGATATCATTTCTAGTGCCTTTAATCCTTTTCATAACACTATTTATAGATTCCATATTTGTTAATTCTTTTATTAATTAATTTCAAACTTTAATTCATAGACTTCTTTATCCTATGTTATCTTAAATATTCTTATTATAATTTAATTCATTATAATATTTAAAAGTTATAATAACTTTCAAGTTCATTTCCTAATTATAATGTAAGTATCGAGTTACTTATATTCATAATATAAGCCAGCATATAAAACTTATATTTAATCATAATTACATTCAAAACCCCAAATTCCCTTAGTGAAGTTTATAAGTGCTTTGATTTGTAGGGTATAATTGGGTTCTTATTGGGAATAGTAGAGAAATTAGGCCAATTTGTAAAATGAGAAATAGAAATTAGCGAAAGTTATGGTTTATTTATGATGAGTAATATTTAGATTTACTGCTTCAGCTTAGGTATGGTACGAGTATTAATATAGATTAAGTCAAACCAGTATTGAATTATGCAGCTATTGCAAGGCTCTTACACAAGAGTGCCTCTACTGTTAGATATCACTGCATGTTAGCTGTTTAGCCTTTTAATTCTGGTCCTTGAAAGCATCCTGCTAGAAAATAAAAGTTCTCACAGCATCATATTGAATACCTCTGTGACTCTAAGACTTTAAAGTATTGGGCACACTTTCCTCTAGACTAGCGAGCTGTAATGTTTCATCGCAAGTTTCCTGATATGCGCATCTCTCCTTAGACTATAGCTAGCATTTATAGAAGAAATGGTATTACTTTCAAGACTATCAACAGAGTGAAGAGAGTGATTGATTTACAGTGCCATTTTATTGTAATAATTTAAACTATATATATGATTAAATGCAGAGAGCTATTACTAATAACATCAAGTTCATACACGCTGATGAAGCTGTGTTTACCTTCAACACCTTTATTAATAAGTCTTGGTATAAGAAGTATAATAATATAGAGGTCTATGATTAAAAAGTGAAGGTAGACACCCATGCAATTTAGCTGGTATAAGTGAAGATTCAGGCTTAGAGAGTTATATTATTCACCCTCGCTCAATTAAGCGAGAGTAGTATATAGAGTTCCTACATAAGCTCAGAGAGAAGTATTGCAAATAAGAGATCATCCTGCTTGTTGAATCCTCTCAGTTCATAAAACTAAGGAGTCTAAGATAGCTTATGAAGAGTTAAACATAACTCCTATATATAACGTTCCCTATAGCCCTTAATTTAATGGAATTGAATTCTACTAGAGTTAAATCAAGACTCACTACAAGTAGCTGCTGCTTTATCATTTTATGCATGACTTGTCCATCGATAAAGGAGACTTAATTCAAAGCAGCTGTAAGAGAGTGAGCGTAGATAAGACAACAATTTGTGCGAGAGAGGGAAGAATGAATGTTTATAAATAAGTTTTAGATTTAAATGAATGAATAAGTTCACATATTAAACTAACCCATAAAGGGATTTGGCTTCTCTTTCTTCTCCTCTTCTTATAGCTTGCTTGGGCCCATATTTCTTCTCTTAGAGCAGCTCCTGAATCTATGTTCATTTCATCTGGCTTTTAAAAATCTTATAAAGTCTCTTGCACTCTTCATGAATAGTCTATGACTTTCTCTCTCTGTGAACCTTTGCATGTTCTTTCATTAAGAATATACCAGTGCCAGATTTTCCTACAAAGTTATATGTCAAAGCTTACTTGAAAGATAAGGATGCTTCTTAATCTCTGCGAGCCAAGTCTCGCTTATAAGTATAAGTATGCCTTACTTCTTTTAATCTTCATGAGAGATAGAACATCATTTCTTATGTGCTTCTTCAATTATTTCTCTGAGATACTCCTGTTTTATTGTACAAAGAGCACAAAAGAAAAATTTCCTCTCTGGTAGTTTATTATAGAGTTGTTTCTTGGAGGGAAGGTAAACTACCACATCCTCATCTTACATGGCATTCTCATAAAGATTAGTGACTGAAATCTCAGGGTAGTTAGGAATTTCTATTAGTTTAATCTCTTTATTTTTAAAAGCTTTCTTCTCCTCACAAAGTATTGCTTTCAAGAATGAAATTTTGGTACCTTCATTCGTATGAGGATTAATCCCACTATAGTATATAATTAAGTGTATGATACATACTTACTATGTAAAGTACGGTATCGAAAGAGATCTTCTTTCCTTCTGAATCTTGATATCATTTTTTTTAGCCTCGACTCTTTTCATTTGATCATTGAGTGATTCCATCTCTGTTCCTCTTCCTATTAATGAATTTCAAATTATAATTTATAGACTTCTGGATCCTTATGTTTAAAAACTTACTATTAAATATGGGCATCTTATAGGAGGTCAACCTGGTAAAGATACGTGGAGAAATTTAGCAGAAGCTGTGACAAACTTCAGAGATGGAGCTCCATTTTTATCAATTTAGTTCCATTAATTAGAACTAAATTTGTGAAAATTTAATTAGTACTGATACTTATTCTGTTTAATTTTATTTGGTACCAAATTGATATGACTAAAACATAATTAGTACCTAGTTTTAAACTAATGAGGATTTAATGGAAAAGTTCCAAAATGGTTCAAAAAAACCGTAATTGGTACCAGTACCAACCTGAATTTATAATCAGTTGGTACCAAAATTAAAAATATTAAGCATGAAATTAGAAAATTTTTAGGCATAAACTTAGTATAAATATGATGTCTAACACTTCAAAATCAGCCATTATTGCTGCAGAATAAACTCCTTCAACTATACTTTAGCTTGGGAAGTTATTACTCATTAATAATAGTAATTTAAATTTGAATTTAAACATGGCGGCTAACTTAAATTGTAAGGTATTTACTCTTGGAACAAGTTAATCATTACTAAATTTTGGCTCCTCCAAGAAACCAGAAGTAATTTATATTGAAAAGGAGGTTGAGCTAAGAGCTCTAGAGTTTGAAGCTGATGTCTTTAAAATTTAAGTTTAAAACAAGAAGTAGAGTGCAGAGATAGGAGTTTAAATATAAATTGAATTGGTTGAGGAAGATAAGGAACAGCAACCAATTGAAAAAATTAAAAAATTTTAATGTGAAGACTGCTAAAATTTCTTCTCAACTGAATCTAGCTTGAAGAGGCATATCAAAGAGGTACAATCTGGGAGAACTAAGATTTACTTTAAGCATCATAAAGTAGAAGGTAAATATTAGTGCACTACATGCATGAAGTCTTACAATCACTCAGCTAAAGTAAAGAGGCATATGCAAAATCATCATTTAAGCGAATTCTTGATTAAAGATGAGGAAACTTAAAAGCTTGTAAATGCTAAAAGAAAAAATAACTCTCTTGAATCATAAAAAGAATAGTAGGAGAGACTTAAGAGATAGAAGCGATTGGAATCAATGAACTAACCAGCAAATGCCATGTATATAGCATGTTTATAAGAGAGAGAGCAATGTAAATACATGCATTCAATGCAGTCGACATCAGCAGCTGTATTGACAACTATTTTAATATTGACATACCTTGCAAAGTAAAACTTTTAGTTGTTGATGAATTCACTTACAAAGTATATCTATTCAAGTATCTCATTAAGAACGAGCAAAATTAAAATGAGTTTGGAAATGAATACATAAAGAGAATTAAGTGGATTGATCGTGAATATTAGAAAAAAATGCAAGTGAATATATTAAAAGTATGGTTTAAAGCCTTAATATCAGTCTTAATTTCTTCATTTTCATCATCATCTCCATCCTACTTAGCTTTTCAAATCATCATTCAAACCTTTAACAACATTCGTGTTCAGTTCCTTATCATTCTGGTGTCAAAAATATAAAAGTTGGTTAGCAGGAGCTCAGACTTCCACTTCAGCTTAGGTTATTTCTCATTTTTTATCATATCTACTCAAGGAGGAGACTCCATTATGTTTAGCCAAAATTGTTTAATTTAGAGATGTTTAATAAATTAAATCAGTCTAAGTCTTAATTAATAAATATCATTTAAAAATTAATTAAGACAACTTTATTAAGAATACCTTATAAATTAAACCTATTAGTATAAAAAATAATATTTGATCATTAAAACTAAAAAAGTTTTAATCAGACTGATTTAATTTATTAAACATCTCTAAATTAAACAATTTTGGCTAAACATAATGGAGTCTCCTCCTTGAGTAGGTATGATAAAAAATGAGAAATAACCTAAGCTGAAGTGGAAGTCTGAGCTCCTGCTAACCAACTTTTATATTTTTGACACCAGAATGATAAGGAACTGAACACGAATTTTGTTAAAGGATTGAATGATGATTTGAAAAGCTAAGTAGGATGGAGATGATGATGAAAATGAAGAAATTAAGACTGATATTAAGGCTTTAAACCATACTTTTCATATATTCACTTGCATTTATTCATAATATTCACGATCAATCCACTTAATTCTATTTAGTACTGAAAGAGGCTCATAAAAGGTAATGCAAGAACTTGCTAAAACTAGATGGAGTTATTCTTGGACATTGTTTTATTGCTCTACAACTTAAAAATTTTGAAATGACTCCAAGATTATCTCTACAATAATAGATACCCAGATGATTTGAAAGAGATACTCACGGAAATGACCAAGGGTGTGAAAGAGCTCCATGATCTGGGGTATGTTCATAGAGGCTTAAAGCCAGAAAATGTAATGCTAAATCTCTGTCCTTTAGAAATAGTTTTCCTTGATTTCCATAGAGCAATAAGGTAAGAAATAGTGACTTTAACTAAAATACTAGGAACATCTGGGTACTTCCCAATAAAAGAGAAGTGGACTAATGGCTCTGTTTAGTGGGATGTCTGGGCGGTAGCAGCAATTATCTTAGAGAGCGATATGGAAAGGATGTCTTACTTCGGAACAAAGCAAGAAAAGTAATCAATAAGCATGGCTGCTGAGCATATAAAACAAGATGAAATATGCAATCAAATTAAGAAGGTCATCACAAAACCTCCAGCATACCCAAGATAATCATTGGATGATATAATAGAACAACTACAGACTGCTTATTTCAAAAGGTATCACAAAGATAAGCAGATAAAATTTGTTTGAATTAAGTACACTAATACTCTTTAAATATTCATTAAATTCATATAAATCCTCAGTTTTCTCTACTAACTCCAATAATACCCCAACTATACATTACAAATCAAAGCACTTATAAACCTCACTAAGGGTTTTGGTGTTTTGATTATAATAGTTTAAATAAATATCAAAAATAACATAACTATCACAAAAATTGTAAATAATTTAAATAATAATAATTTATCCACAACAAAGGCGGTGGGCTCGAGGGCCTTCGATATGATATATAATTAAATTATATTTATAAGGGTCATAGCCCTTTTAATTAACGGTCCTTCAAGTAGTGTTAAGTTTCTATAATATTAATAGTCTTCGGTTTATCTCATCGACGAGTAATGTCATAGGTTCCGACGGGAAAGCTAATGCTATATCTGTAATCCAAATTTGTTTACATTTTCTTGATTTGATTAGTTGAATTAGTTATGCTATATTTTATTCAATTTTCCAGAGAATAGCCTCATCCAAGTTGATTCAAACAGTTTTTTACCACAGAGGACATCGCTATTGGTCTAGTTTTTTTAATTTGAGAAGTTATACTATTAGTTTTGGATAACAGCATAAGACTTACATCATTGATAAATCTTGGGAGATGTGCAGTTGATCCTTTCTTCGATTAGTGAAAGTAGTGGTAATTAATTCATTTTATTCTTAGTAACCTATAACTGATATTATATGGTCCAAATTCCTTGTCAGTAGTGAAACTCCTCATTGAATCTATTAAATATTTGTGCCTTCTAAAACCCCGTTAGTCAATTAAGAATGAAGATTGGGGAATAAGAATAATAAAATTAAAATTAAATTATTATTGGCTAAAATTAAATATAATTAGGCTAAAAACAAATTTACGCACCCTAATTGGTATATTTTATAGGGACAATAATTCGAGCCATGGTTTTAATAATTAGCCAAAACTTTAATAATTTACGAAATTAATAATTTAATTTTAATTTTTATTATTCTTAATCCCCAATCTTCATTCTTAATTGACTAACGGGGTTTTAGATTAGTTTTAATAAGCAGTGCCAATTGCAAACTGTGTCAGTGGAGCTTTTAAAGGCATGTTTTAGATTGGTTCATAGAAAGTTCCGGCATTTTAAATTTCTAAGTTTTATATAGCATTTAATTTAGATTAATCTTTATTAAGATTTCCAAGTTAGTTACTATTTTGGCTGATTTCTATCCTACAACACGGTAGATTATTTTTGCTGCTTGTTTTGCATTACAATTGAGCAATCAGTTTTTTATCTGGTTTACTTTATCTCTGATAAAATTTGTTGATGGTGGTTTTGTTTTTATTTATTATTTAATTATTTTGTTATTTTACCTGTCTTATTATAGTTCCAGATATTTTTCAGCATGTTCCTTTGTTATTCACTTATGGTATTCAGCCAGTCTTTGGAAATAAAATATTTTTGAAACTAGTCTCTCAATCTTTTCTCAATTTCATCAATAAAACCTTATTTATACGTAATATGTTATCGAGAGATATAGTAATTGGCAATTTTTACACCAAGATCAACAATTATTATGTCTATTGAAAGAAGTAGGGAGTCTAGAACTGTTAATCTACCTAATGTAAACTTCACTATTGTTAAGTTTCCATGTTGACAATCCGATATTTTTGTGAAGGACTGGTAGACATATTATCCTGAGAGATGAAGTTTTGTACTTATTGCTTCTTATAAGTATATAATATGTGGGTTATTTTCTCCCACGATTTTTAGAAGTGAATTTATGAAATAAATTGTCGAATCACGCATATTCCAGGACATCAACGATAATTTATTTATATTTTCGTTGATCATTTCTAAGCCTATCAAACAGACTTATAGTCACTCGAATTTTAATTAATTATTTACAATTTTTTATAGATTAATAATGCCTAATACTGTTATAAAACTTCTGTTCTTAGAACCCTTTATATTACTAGTTTTTGGAAGCAAAACTTTTATATGTATGATGAAAGAATCTTCAACTAAAATAAAGATTCAAATATAAAAATATAACATATTTAACAATTGTTGATTTGTGTTTTTTGAATCTTAAATATAAATGCAGCCTAATAGTAACTATAATTATAATCTCAATATGAAAGCTATAAAACTTTATAAGAGTAAAAAATTTTTTTTTATTAATTTAAAATGTTATATTCAATTTACATAATTTTTTATCTTAAAGTTAGTTTAAAATATTTTACTGTTTAAATAGCAACATTAACTTTGTATGGTTTTGAATAATTATATATGTATTATTAAAATAATAATATTGTGCTTTACTATTTTCATTTTGGATATAAAAAAATTAATTGATATCTAAATGATTGTTTTAGAACCTTTTATATAATAGAGCATCTTATAGTAGGTTAACCTGCTAAAGAAAAATGGAGAAAGCTGGCAAAAAAATTCAAAGATGGATCTCCATTTTTATCAATTTAGTTCCATTAAATTAGTACTAAATTTGTTTAAATTTAATTAGTACAGGTACTAATTCCGTTTAATTTTAATTGGTACCAAATTAATATTTTCCATAACATAATTAGTACCTAGTTTTAAACTAATTAGGATTTAATGTAAAAGTTCCAAAATGGTTCAAAACCTAATTGGTACCAGTACCAACCTGAATTTTTAATCAGTTGGTACCAAAATTAAAAATATTAAGTATAAAATTAGAATAATTATAGTCATATACTTAGAATAAAAATGATATAAAACACCACATTACCAACCATCATTAATGCAGTACCAACTCCTAAATAGAGAAACTATAATAAGATGTGATATTACTGATTAATAAAGCAAATTTAAAATTGAATTTACACAATCTAAACCCCAAAACTCTTAGTGAGGTTTATAAGTGCTTTGATTTGAAGGGTATAGTTGGGGTATAGCGACACAGGTTTTATAAGAATAAAATGAATATTTAAAGAGTATTAGTGTACTTAATTCAAACAATTTTTATCTGTTAATCTTTGTGGTATCTCTTGAACTTAACTCTCTTTAGTATTTCAAGTATATCTTCTTATGATGATCTTAAATATGCTAGAGCTCTTAATATGATCATCTCAACTATTTTCTAAATATCAGTGCATACATTTTCTTGCTTGATATGTTTAACAGCCAAGCTTATAGAATAATTCTCTTGCTTTGTTCCGAAGTAAGACATCCTTTCCATATCGCACTCTAAGATAATTGCTGCTACCGCCCAGACATCCCACTAAACAAAGCCATTAGTCCACTTCTATTTTATTGGGAAATACCCAAATGTGCCTAGTACTTTAGCTAAAGTCACTATTTATTGCCTTATTGCTCCATGGAAATCAATGACTATTATTTCTAAAGGACAGAGATTTATCATTACATTTTCTGGCTTTAAGTCTCTATGAACATACCCCAGATCATGGACCTCTTTCACACCCTTGGTCATTTCCGTGAGTATCTCATTCAAATTATCTGGGTATCTATTATGGTAGAGATAATCTCTTAGAGTTATTTCAAATTTTTTAAGTCGTAGTGAAATAAAACAATGTCCAAGAATAAATCCATCTAGTTTTAGCAAGTTCTTGAATTATCTTTTCTAAGCCTCTCTAAGTAATATGTATTCATTTGCAAACTCATTTTGATACTGCTCATTCAAAACCCCAAAACCCTTTCAGTAGTTTGATTGAGTTTTTGATGATAAAAGTATACTATTAGTTCATAATTTAATAGGGTTTATGTAGGGGTTTAATGTTTAAATATTAGTATTTTAAGTGAGTATAACAAGTGAGTTTTTAAAATATTTCACACAAGCATAAGCTTAGAGTCATGTGGCAGTTCTCTGAATTTTATCTTTCTAAGTTGATGTTTGATTGTTTCTATTGTTTGTTAATTCTCTTAGCTTGGCTTGATAATAGTTGAGTATGCAAGTTCTCTGAGACCTCCATTTATTCATTTTTATCGAGATATTGTTTGATTCTTTGCTTAGAATCTCTCTCACCCCTGCAGCTAAAGTAATCGTTTCTTGGCATGTCGCTCTCTATTATTATTACTGCTAGAGCCCAGATATCCCATTAAGTGTCTCCATCTCTCCAATCCTTTCTCTCTGGAAAATATCCAGGAGTGCCGTATACATTTCCTTATACAGAGGCTTGCACTCTTTGAGCTCTGTTGAAGTCAATAATATAAACTCTAATAGGCTGAAAGCTCATCATGATGTTCTCTGGCTTTAAGTCTCTATGAACATAGCCAAGCTTATGAAGCTCTTCAATCCCTTCAACTATATGCTTTACAATCTAGCTAATTTATCTCTGACATCTATTGTCAGATAAGAATTCTCTGTAAGTCATTTCAAGTAAAGGAAGAATGAAGGCTACATGATCTTTACCAAGTAAAATAGCATCAAGCTAGATGATAGCCTGTACTCATTTAACTTTGCTTTTTAAAGAGCATAATACTCATTTGTAAATTCCATTTGGAACTCTTCATCAGCAAGGAAGTAATTGAAAGGATATATCTTGTAAACATATTAGTCATCAGTAATGACTTTTTCTTCTCTATTTTTCTTCAAGAGAGAGGCAACTTTCTAGGCAAGTATCTAAGTCAATAATTTTTAATATGGTAATCTTCATTGCCTCTATTTTAACCATGATTTTATTGATCTCAGAGACTGGAAAGTTCTTGACTGCTTTCTTCATTTTTGCTTACTTCTAGACTTCAACTCTGGGAGACTCCACTGGATTTCTTGATCTCCTCTTTTAGAGGAATCTATTCCCTGTAGGTTCATGAATAAAGACAAAGCTTTAATTGTGCTTTTTTTTAAAGTGAACTTTGAGGTCTTTAGTATGAGAATATGGCTTCTCATAGAACTCACAGACATACTTCTCATCTTTCTTTTAATGCTTGAGATATAACCTTGGCATATCGTTGTATATATCTCTCAAGTGTCTCTTATAAGTTGACTTGTAAGGGAAAACTTTATTGCATTCTTTGCATTAATAGTCAACTTTGGCTGGTATTTATTAATGCTCTATGGCGGGTTGTTTAACCTCCTCCTCAATTTGCACAGCTTCTTTGATAACCTCCAACTAAACTTAGATTTAAATCTCAAAGCTAGACTGGCCAAAGTTGTCATAAGTAGGATATCACTGAGTACAAGCGTCTCTGGTCTCTACTTTTCTTGGTTGCTGGAATGATAACTTTTATTGACTTGATCCAAGTAATGCCGCTCTTCTAAACAGGTTAGCGCTCATTTTAGTTTGCTGATATATTTAATTATAATAATGACAAAATATACCTTGATAAACTATAATAGAAGAGTATAAAGCTCTGGTAGATTCTTTGCTGAGAGGCAAGAAAATTAAATAACCATAAAAAACTGTAAGTTGACATATTTTATGAGAATTTTATACATTTTAGTAAATAAAAAAACTCCAAATGAAATTTTGTTTCTCTAGGAGGTCCTCCAATCAAGTTTGAACTTAATTTGGAGGACCTCCTAAAATAATTAAACATTATTAGGAGCAATTTAATGGAGAAAGATTGATAAAAATGGAAATCAATCTTTGAAACTTGGAGCAAGTTTTTCAATGCTTCTCCTCATATCTTTTAAAGGCTGACCTCGAGTAGGTCATCCTTATTTAGTAGTAAGATTTTAATAAACTTCGAATGGATATCCATAATTTTAAATTTCATTAACATTTCTAGAAAGAGGAAGCAAGATGGAGTCTATGAATGATGCAAATGAAGAGAATTCAATCTCAAGATTTAATAGGAAAATTTCGAAGTAAAGAGGACCTTTATAGATATTTGGTATAACAAGGTAAATTCTTAAGTAAGATAATAAATCCATTATAGTTAGATTGTTCTTGCCAACTTAGGAGGGAACTAAAATCTCATTCTTAAAAGCATTACTGAGTGAAGAGAAAAAAGCTTTTAAGTCTAATGAAATTAGGATAATAGAGATACCTAACTACCATGAAATATCAGTGAAAAACCTATATGACGATGCTATGAGTGATCCGGACGTAGCTCTCTACCTTCCATCAAAGCTACAGCCTCTAATAAGTTGCCAGAGAGAAACTTCTTCGTTGGTGTTCTTGCAACTCTGAAACCTAAGGACTTAAATGAAGTTATATAAGAAGCTCACAAGAAACAAAACAGCATCTCTCCTGAAGAAAAAGAGAAGCAAGGTATTAAAATAAGTGACACCTGGCTGTAGGAACTTCAAAAACATCCTTTCATCTCAAGTAAGCTTAGTCTTCTAACTACATAGAAAAACCTGGTATACTATATACTTGATGAAAAAGCGCAGCAAATTAAACAGAGAGAGAAAGTCTCAAGTAAAACATGAATTGAGTAAGAGGCTCTTCAAAGATTTATAAAAGCCAGAAGAGATGAACATAGATGCAGGGGCTGGCACTAAGAGAAGAAACATGGGCCCAAGCAAGCCTTGAGAGGAAGAAAAGAAAGAGAAGCCAATTCCTTTTACGGGAAAATTTAATATGTGAACTTATTCAGTCTAAAACTTATTTATATACACAAAATCTCCCTTCTCTTGCGCATACTTTAGCTTTAGAATCGCTGATTCTTTTAGCAGCACTCTTAATTAAATCTACTGTGTCTATCTTTAAATCATGCATATGATGGTAGAGCAGCAATTTCTTATTATGATCTTTCAATAACTCCCAATATAATTCAATTCCATTGAACTAAGGATTTTAAGCAACATTAAATACAGATGTTATATTTAGCCTTTCATATTCCTTCCTTGAGTCTTTAGTTTTATGAACTGACAAGTTATCAACGAATAGAATAATCTCTTATCAGCGTACTTATCTCTCAGTTATTGGAAGAACTTAATATATTATTCTGTCTTTATAGAACGAGGGTGAATAACATAAGTCTCGGGCCACTATCTTCACTTATTCCACCAAGAATAGCATGAGTTTACACCTTAACCTTTTAATCATATACTTCTATATTACTATACCTCTTGTACCAAGACCTTAATATAAATGTATTGAATGTAAATACAGCTTCATCAGCGTGTATGAAGTTTATATTATGCTCTTAAGACCTCTGCATTTAATCGAATATTTCATTTATATTAGTCTTATAAAATGGAACATTAAAGTCAATCACTCTCTTAATGCGATTGACTGTCTTGTAAGATATTTCGTTCTTTTTAAATATGTTAGCTATAGATTAAGCAGATATGTGAAGCTGAGGAAATTGGCGATGAAAAATCACAGCCCTCTCGGCTAGAGAGAAATGAGCCCAGTGTTTAAGAGTCTTATCATTTATAAGATATTCAATATGATGCTGCTAAAATTTTAAGGGTCTCTTAGGCTTAGAATTAAGATACTATCTCTTTAAGTTTAGTGCTAATAGACAGTGAGACCTCACAGTTGCTGGAGATTTATGGAGTAGCCTTGCTATAAACGTATAATTCAGAACAGGCTTGAGTTATTCACTATATTCATCACATCCATATCGCAACTTAAACAATAAATATATATACTCACTGTCATAAACAGACCCCAAACCTCGCATATACTACTTAAATACTAATATTTAAACATTAAACCCCTACATAAACCATTAAAACCCTAATAAAGTATGCAATAATAGTCTACTTTTATCAATCAAAAACTCAATCAAACTACTGAAAAGGTTTTGGGGTTTTTATTCCTAATAAGATATTTGAAAGGATATACCTTATAAGCATACTAATCAACTACTATGAGTTTTGCCTTGTAAGGCACATCAATATGTAAATAGTTGTCAATGCAAAAACTGAGATCTACTGCATTTAATGCAGGTAAATACAAGCTCTCTCATAAAAGCATGATATATATATAATTCATTAGCTGGTTAATTCATTGACTCAAATCGTTTCTGCTTCTTAAGTCTTTCTTCCTGCTCTCTTTAAGACTCTATAGTATTGGACTTTCTCTTGACTGGTATAAGTTTTTATGTTTCTTTATCTTGCATTAAAAACTCGTTTAAATGATGTTTTTGAATGTGTCTTTTAACTTTAGCTGAGTGAGTGAGTGTAAGACTTCATGCAAGTCGTGTACTAATACCTGCCATCGATTTTATCATCCTTAAAATATACCTTGAATTTGCCAGAGTGTATCTCTTTGACATGCCTCTATAAACTGGATTCGGTTGAGAAGAAATTCAAACACTCATTGCATTCGAAAGGCTTTATTTTTTCTGTTGGTTGCTGTTCCTTTTCTTTCTCAACCAATTAATTTGTGTTTAAACTCCCATCTCTTCCTTACCTTTCTTATTTTAAACTTCAATTTTGAAAACCTCTGCTTCAAACTCAAGACGTCTTAGCTCAACCTCACTCTCAACATAAATAACCTCTGGCTTTTTAGTGGTGCAAAAGTTTAACTATGATTATCAATTACAAAGTGAGACTGCTTTTCGATTTAAGTTTGCCGGCATGTTTAAATTCAAATTTAAATTTCTATTATAAAGCTCTGACAACCCCTCTGGTTATAGTAACTCTGTAAATGAGTTGTCACAGCAAAAATAATGGTTGATTTTCAGGTGTTAGAAATCATATTAATACTTAGTTTATAACTTTAAATTTTCTAATTTCATGCTTAATATTTTTAATTTTGGTACCAACTGATTACAAATTCAGGTTGGTAATGGTACCAATTAGGTTTTGTACCATTTTTGAACTTTTCCATTAAATCCAAATTAGTTTAAAAATAGGTACTAATTATGTTTTGGAAAATATTAATTTGGTACTAATTAAAATTAAACAGAATAAGTACCAGTACTAATTAAATCTTAACAAATTTAGTACTAATTTAATGGAACTAAATTGATAAAAATGGAGCTCCATCTCTGAAGTTTGTTACAGCTTCTGCTAAATTTCTCCACGTATCTTTACCAGGTTGACTTCCTATAAGATGCCCATATTTAATACTAAGATTTTAAACAGTAGGATTCAGAACTTTATATATTAAAATTTGAAATTCAATAAGAAGAGAAGGAACAAGGATAGAGACTATAAGTACTGCAATGAAGAGGGTTGAAGCTAAAGAAATGATCTCAAGATATAGAAGCAAGGAAGATCTCTATCAATACCACACTCAGCATGGTAAGCATGTAACATACACTAAATCATATACTATAGTGGGTTTATTCATTCCAACGATAGAAGGTACCAAAATCTCATTTCTAAGAGAGATACTCTGTGATGAGCAGAAAGTCTTCAAAAACAATGAAATTAAGTTGATAGAAATACCAAACTACCCAGAGATTTCAGTCACTAATCTCTACAAGGATGCGATGAAAGATGAAGATATGAAAGTTTATCTTCCTACCAAGAAACAAATCTCTAACATACTTCCAGAAAGGAGCTTCTTCTTTGGGATTCTTGGCACTTTAAGAGAGAGTTATCTCAGAGAGATCATTAAAGAAGCTTACAAGAAACGCTACTCTATTTTTCCAGAAGATAAAAAGAAGCAATGCACACTTATAAGAACCGTAAAAAGTTCCTATAGGTCCAAGTCATTAGCGAGACCTGGCTTGCGGAGCTTCAGAAGCATCCATACCTCTCTAGTAACCGCTCTTTGGAACCCAATGGCACTTTCTAGGGCAATCATTTCTGGACGACTCTTATAATCCCTCAATGAAAGAACAATGGCTCAACCAGGCTTCACAGATATAGAGACTACACGTCGACTAGACTAACATTGCATTGAAGAGAGCAGCAGACTTATATAAAGATCATCTTTAAACCAAGCCACACATGAAATGAACATAGATGCAGGAGCTGGCACTAAGAGAAGAAATATGGGCCCAAGCAAGCCATAAGAATAGGAGAAGAAAGAGAAGCCAAACCCTTTTATGGGCCAATTTAATATGTGAATATATTCATTCGTTTAAATCTAAAACTTATTTTTAAACATTCATTCTTCCCTCTCTCGCACAAATTGTTGTCTTATCTACGCTCACTCTCTTACAGCTGCTTTGAATTAAGTCTACAGTATCGATGGGCAAGTCATGCATAAAATGATAATTCAGCAGCTTCTTGTAGTGAGTCTTGATTTAACTCCAGTAGAATTCAATTCCATTTAATTAAGGGCTATAGGGAACGTTTTATATAGGAGTTATGTTTAACTCTTCATAAGCTTTCTTAGTCTCCTTAGTTTTATGAACTGAAAGGTATTCAACAAACAGGATTATTTCTTGGATACTATACTTCTCTCTGAGCTTATGTAGGAACTCTATATACTACTCTCGCTTCGTAGAGCGAGGGTTGATAACGTAAGTCTCTTGGACACTATCTTCACTGATTCCAAAAAGGATTGCATGAGTTTATATCTTAACCTTTTAGTCATAAGCTTCTATATTACTATACCTCTTGTACCAAGACCTTGATATAAATGTATTGAAGGTGAAAAAAGCTTCATCAGCGTGTATTAGCTTTATATTATGCTCTTAAGACCTCTGCATTTAATCGAATATATAATTTAAATTGGTCTTATAAAATGACACTGTAAAATCAATCACTCTCTTCATTGTGTTGATAGTCTTGAAAGTAATACCATTTCTTCTATAAATATTGGCTATAGTCTAAAGAGAAATAGGCATGTCAGGAAACCTACGATGAAACATTAGAGCTCGCTAGTCAAAACCCCAAAACCCCTTAATGAGGTTTATAAGTGCTTTGATTTGTAGGGAATTTGTTAGGGATTGGGGTTATTAATTAAATGCGAGACTAAAATAACATGCTTTTGGGGTCTATCTATGATGAAGATTATATAGATTTATAGTATAAACTGTGATATATACAGTGAATAAATCAAACCAGTACTAAACTATAAGTCTATTGCGCTACTCTTAAAGCGAAGTCCTTCAACTGTTCATTCCTACTGTCATATAGCACTATAATTAAAGAAATAGTAGCTAAATTCTTAGCCTAAGAGGTAGTCAAAGTTTCTAAAGAAGCATATTGACTATCATATTAATGAAAAAACATTGAAGTATTGGGCTCACTTCTCTTTAGACCAACGAGCTACCATGTTTCACCGCCAGTTCATTGAGTTGAAGATCTCTGCATTATCTGTTGCAAATATTTATAAACGAAACGGTATCTCTTACAAAGGTGTAAATCGTATCAAGAGAGTAATTGATTTCACTCTGCCATTTTACAACAACAACTTAAATTATATTAATAATTAAATGCAGAGAGCCTAATAGAATAATATTAAGTTTATTCAT
>ARYC01008228.1:0-19279 GCA_000711775.1 Oxytricha trifallax
CTTGAGATTAAATTCTCTTCATTGCATCATTCATAGATTCCATCTTGCTTCCAGTTTCTATAAATGTTTATGAAATTAAAATTATGGATATCCATTCTAAACTTACTAAAATTTTACTACTAAATAGGGAGATCCACTTGGAGGTCAACCTGAATCAGATAAATAGATAAAGATGGATGAACTTTCTCCAAGCTTCAAAGTTTGACTTCCATTATTATCAAACTTTTTCCATTAAATTGCTCCTAATAATAATTAATTTAATTAGGTGGTGCTCCTAATTTATTTAAAACTTAATTAGGAGGTTAAATTAAAGTTCAAAACCGTATTAGGTAGTGTATTAAAAAAATTAAATTTTAAAACCTCCACTCCTAAAGTTACAAGAACATATTTAGGAGCACCACCTTACTTCACAAAACAAATTTAGGTGCATTTTAATGTATAAAATGGATGGAATAGTATATAAACTATCTCTAATGTTAAAAATATAAAACTAATGTCTCGCACTCTGTTCCCATTAAACCTCTCTAAATCTATGAGGATAGGCTCTTGCTTGTGTATAAAGGTAGAATTTAAACAGCTTATATAATTATTAATAGTACTTATAAAATGAGCGGCAACTTACTAAGAAAAGCGCATTGCTTGGTATTAGCAAGTAAAAACTTTCTTTCATGAATTAAAAGAAAATTGAGACTTGTGATGCCTCTACCTAGTACGAACCTGAATTTTTATAACCTTAGGTCTCAGACTTTGAAAATAACAATTCAGTTGTTAAATAGAAATGCAGAGCTAAGAAATTCAATGCGAAGTTCCAATAAAAATGGTAGAAGAGGAGGAAGAGAAAAAAGAAATTAAAGCATTACATTTATGTGAAGAGTGTGAGAAGATCTTCACTTATAAATCTGCTCTTAAGCGTCATATCTTAGAGTAGCATTCTAACAAGCCAAAGCTCTATTTTAAGCATGATAAGATAGATGGAAAATATTTTTGCCCTTATTGCAATAAGCCAAATCAACCTCAAAACCCTTTCAGTAGTTTGATTGAGTTTTTGATTGATAAAAGTAGACTATTAAGGCATGCTATATTAGGGTTTTAATAGGGTTTATGTAGGGGTTTAATGTTTAAATATTAGTAATTTAATTGAGTGTAGCAAGCGAGTTTTTAAAATATTTCACACAAACAGAATCTTAGAGTCATATGGCAGTTCTCTGAATTTTATCTTTCTAAGTTGATGTTTGATTGTTTCTATTGTTTGTTAATTCTCTTTGCTTGGCTTGATAAGTTGAGTATGCTAGTTCTCTGAGACCTCCATTTATTTTATTTTGATTGAGATATTGCTTGATTCTCTGCTTAGAATCTCTCTCACCTCTGTAGCTAAAGTAATCGTTTCTTGGCATGTCGCTCTCTATTATTATTACTGCTAGAGCCCAGATATCCCATTAAGTGTCTCCATCTCTCCAATCCTCTCTCTCTGGAAAATACCCAGGAGTGCCGTATACATTTCCTTATGCAGAGGCTTGCACTCTTTGAGCTCTGTTGAAGTCTATAATATAACCTCTAAGAGGCTGAAAGTTCAACATGATATTCTCTGACTTTAAGTCTCTATGAACATAACCTAGCTTGTGAAGCTCTCAATCCTATCAACTATCTGCTATACTATCTAGCTAATTTATCTCTGACATCTATTGTCAGATAATAATTCTCTGTAAGTCATTTCAAGCAAAGGAAGCCTGAAGGCTACATGATCTTACCAAGTAAAATAGCATCAAGCTAGATGATATGCCTGCACTCATTTAACTTTGCCTTTTAAAGCATATACTCATTAGCAAATTCCATTTGGAACTTGTCATCAGCAAGGAAGTAATTGAAAGGATATATCTTATAAGCATATTAGTCATCAGTAATGAACTCTCTTCTCTATTTATCTTCAAGAGTGAGGTAGGTTTCTAAGCAAGAATCTAAGTCAATAATTTTTAATATGGGAATCTTCATTGCCTCTATTTTAACCATGATTTTATTGATCTCAGAAACTGAAAGTTCTTGACTGCTTTCTTCATTTTGACTTACTTCTACACTTCAACTCTAAGAGACTCCACTGGGTTTCTTGATCTTCTTTTTTAGAGGAATCTATTTCCTGTAGGTTCATGAATGAAGACAAAACTTTGATTATGCTTTTTCTTTAAGTGCACTTTGAAGTCTCTACTATGAGAATATGGCTTCTCACAGAACTCACAGACATACTTCCCGTCTTTTTTTTAATGCTTGAGATATAACCTTGGCAATATCGTTGTGTATATCTCTCAAGTGTCTTTTATAAGTCGACTTGTAAGGCAAAACTTTATTGCATTCTTTGCATTAATAGTCAACTTTTGCTGGAATTTATTAATGCTCTATGGCGGGTTGTTTAACCTCCTCCTCAATTTGCACAGCTTCTTTTATAACATCTTGCTTAACTTATATTTAAATCCAAAACTAGACTGGTCAAAGTTTGTCATAAGTAGGCTCCCACTGAGTACAAGCGTCTCTGGTCTCTACTTTTTTTGGTTGCTGGAATGATAATTTTGATTGATTTTACCCAAGTAATGCGGCTCTTCTCAGAAGGTTAGCGCTCATTTTAGTTTGCTGATATATTTTATTATAATAATGATAAAATATACCTTGATAAACTTTAATAGTCGAGTATAAGACACTCTGGTAGATTTTCGGCTGAGAGGTTAGAAAATTAAACAACCATAAAAGACTGTAAGTTGACATATTTAATGAGAATTTTATACATTTTAGTAAATTAAAATACTCCTAATGAAGTTTTGTTTCTCTAGGAGGTCCTCCAAAATAAGTTTGAACTTAATTTGGAGGTAAAGTTATTAAACATTTTTAAACTTAATATGCTCATAATTAAGTTTTAACCTTAAAATTTAACTCCTAATAAAGTTTAAACTTAATTTGGAGGACCTCCTAAAATAATTAAAAATTATTAGGAGCAATTTAATGGAGATAGAATGATAAATTGAAATCAATCTGTGAAACTTGGAGCAAGCTTTTCAATGCTTCTCCGCATATCTTTTCAAGGTTGACCTCCAGTAGGTCCTCCCTATTTAGTAGTAAGATTTTAATAAACTAGAATGGATCTTCATAATTTTAAATTTCATTAACATTTCTAGAAAGAGGAAGCAAGATGGAGTCTATGAATGATGCAATGAAGAGAATTTAATCTCAAGACTGAATAGGAAAATTTCGAAGTAAAGAGGACCTTAAAGATATCTGGTATAGCAAGGTAAGTTCTTAAGCAAGATTAATAAATCCATTATAGTTGGATTGTTCTTGCCGACTTAGGAGGGAACTAAAATCTCATTCTTAAAAGCCTTACTGAGTGAAGAGAAAAAAGCTTTTAAGTCTAATGAAATTAGGATGATAGAGATACCTAACTACCCTGAAATTTCAGTAACAAACCTCTATGATGATGCTATGAGTGATCCAGATGTTGCTCTCTACCTTCCATCAAAGTTGCAACTCTCTAATAAGTTGCCAGAGAGAAACTTCTTCTTTGGTGTTCTTGCAACTCTGAAACCTGAGTACTTAAATGAAGTTATTTAAGAAGCTCATAAGAAACGCTACAGCATCTCTCCTGAAGAAAAAGAGAAGCAAGGTATTAAAATAAGCGAGACCTGGCTCTAGGAACTTCAAAAGCATCCTTTCATCTCAAGTAAGCTTAGCCTTCTAACTTTATAGAAAAACCTGGTACTGCTATATACTTGATGAAAGAGCGCAGCAAATTAAACAGAGAGAGAAAGTCTCAAGTAAAACATGAATTGAGTAAGAGGCTCTTCAAAGATTTATAAAAGCCAGAAGAGATGAACATAGATGCAGGAGCTGGCACTAAGAGAAGAAACATAGGCCCAAGCAAGCCCTAAGAGGAAGGAAAGAAAGAGAAGCCAAATCACTTTACGGGCAAATTTAATATGAGAACTTATTCATTCATTTAAATCTAAAACTTATTTATATACACAAAATCTCCCTTCTCTTGCGCATACTTTAGCTTTATCATCGCTGACTCTCTTAGCAGCACTCTTAATAAAATCTACTGTATCTATCTTTAAATCATGCATCAGATGGTAGAGCAGCAATTTCTTATAATGACCTTTCAATAACCCCCAATATAATTCAATTCCATTGAACTAAGGGCTGTAAGGAACATTAAATACAGGTGTTATATTTAGCCTTTCATATTCCTTCCTTGAGTCTTTAGTTTTATGAACTGATAAGTTATCAACGAACAGAATAATCTCTTAGTCAGCGTATTTGTCTCTGAGTTATTGTAAGAACTTAATATATTATTCAGTCTTTATAGAGCCAGGGTGGATAACATAAGTCTCTGGGCCACTATCTTCACTGATTCCACCAAGGATTGCATGAGTTTATATCTTAACCTTTTAGTCATAAACTTCTATATTACTATACCTCTTGTACCAAGACCTTGATATAAATGTATTGAATGTAAATACAGCTTCATCAGCGTGTATGAACTTTATATTATGCTCTTAAGACCTCTGCATTTAATCGAATATATAATTTAAATTATCCTTATAAAATGGAACATTAAAGTCAATCACTCTCTTAATGCGATTGACTGTCTTGTAAGATATACCATTCTTTTTATATATGTTAGCTATCGATTAAGCAGAGATATGAAGCTCAGGAAATTGGCGATGAAACATCACAGCCCTCTAGGCCAGAGAGAAGAGAGCCCAGTATTAAAGAGTCTTATCGTTAATAAAATAATCGATATGATGCTGCTAAAATTTAAGAGGTCTTTTAGGCTTAGAATTAAGTTGCTATTTTTTTAAATTCAATGCTAATAGACAGTGAGACCTCACAGTTGCAGGAGATTTATGAAGCAGTCTTGCTATAGATGTGTAATTAAGGATAGGTTTGAGTTGATCACTTTAATCATCGCACCCATAACGCAACATAAACAATAAATCTATATACTCAATGTCATAAACTGACCCCAAACCTCGCATATACTCACTTAAATTATTAACATTTAAACATTAAACCCCTACATAAACCCTATTAAAACCCTAATAAAGTATGCACTAATAGTCTACTTTTATCAATCAAAAACTCAATCAAACTAATGAAAGGGTTTTGGGGTTTTGATTATCTTGTTACTCAATAGTTTATTTCCCCAATGATCTTCTTGTGTTCTTATAAATTATTATATAAAATATTCTAAAATTATATAATACACTGTATTCTTGAAGCTATTTGAAGCAGTAGTCTAAAATATAGGTATTGAATTTTGTTTAAGGACTACATTTTTAACTTATTTACTTTTACTAATTTGTTTTTCCTTCGCAAAATTTAGTGCACTTTAAACACTTTGAACCTATGTATTAAGGTTTAAGTTTCTTTATATAGGATTATTGATTGGACTTAGCATAGTTTATAATAATATTCATTATAATCAATAATAAAAAATCGCTATAAATTATACTTAATTTTAAGTTAATAAACTAATTTATTGATATAGTTGAATGAGTCTTGGGTAATGTAAAATCCTAATTTTATTTGCTCTAGTTGTTATAATCCTCAAAGTTGAAATTACACTATTGATATTTATTGTTAAATTAAGAATCTAAGAGATTCTTCTAGGAGTGATTTCTAAGAGTATTCAAATTTGTTTGACATATCCTTTAGTCTTAGTTTTTATTTTTCTGTTAACTAAATAGGTTAATTCTATTAGTATTGAAATTTTAAATTGGTAATTTAAAGAAAACGTTTATAATTTTTATCATAATAATATTTTAAATTTATCTAGCATTAACATCCTCAATATTCATTTAGAAAGGTTAGATGTTTTTACCTTGTTTGTTATCTATTTTCTTAGGATTTATATTGAACAAAGATGGCTAATAAAGATGATTAGTCAATTAAGACTGGCTTTGATATTATTATGATAATTATTTCATGCCTAAAGGAATTTAATTGTTATTTGATCTTGAATTTTATCTGCTGTGATATCGTGAGGGAGATTTACTTGGGGATTGAGAAATTTCATAACTTATTGGAATACTCCCTATACTAGCTCTGCTCATATAATTAAAACTTTTCTTAAGAAAATATTAACATAAGAACAACCAAGCCTTTTGATTGTACTTTTTAAGGGTTGATCAGGCTTTTAATATTTATAGAAATAAAGAGGTTGTGACTCAGCTCTTTTCTCAATATCACTCAACTTTTTAGGACTATCCTTCTAACTTTGCAATTTGCCTCTAAGCTCTTCTATTGCAGCTTATCTGTTACTATTTTTGGCAAGTTAATCTTTAAACTAAGTGTATACCTGTTCATCCTCCTCATTCACTTTTATATTCTTTTAAGGTAAAACTTGATCTTAATGATTGGCTATACTGTCATCGTTCATTCTCATATCACCAGTTGCCCCAGTGTTTAATGTGTTAGTTATTTGAGATTTAAATCTTTCGGTTTTCATAGATCTGAGAGTGTTACTGCTCTTCATGCGATCTTTCAAATTGTTAATGTATTCATTCTTGACCAGTGTTTAAAAGTCAATTGATTAAGCATTTGCTTCAATTCTTGCACCAGTTTTTCGATTTTAAGTACCAGAACCAGTTTTAGAATTTTTAATCATAAATCTCTATGTCTAAGCTATCTCCTGGTTTTTATGCAAATAGTCACGAATATTGTTTAACTTCATTATTTCAACCTGATTGGCTTTTGGTGGATCTAATATTTTACTCGCGTCTCTAATTTTTAACTTCTCAATGCTCTCTCTTAAAGGAAACGGCTAAATAGACTTATACAGCAATATGTGGTTATAATCCAAAGTATCCTTTTTATGCAAAGTCTTCACGAAATCCTTGCAAGTGAAATTCTATGGTTAACTTGAATTTAAATTCATAAGATTTTTATGGCTATCTCTTGGATTGGTATCATTTTTATTTTAATGAGTGATTCTGTAAGCTTGGAAATCTCTCTCAATTTATTCTTTAATTTGGGCCTATTTTTATTTCTTGCTTTGAGACTAATCGACTTTTTTAAGTCTAGGCATAAGTCTGAAAGTGTTAGTGGATGTGACAGGCTTTTATGATCTTAACGTAGTATAATCTTTCTGTGGGGAGGAAGTCTAAGTTTCATATTTTTTCAATTTGAGAGAGGATAGATTAAGGGTTACTGGTTGTTGTGGATTAAAATAAGGGTTATTTTAAGTGTGTTCAAGGGTCTCAAGCGCTGAAAATTATTTCATTTCTTTTTTAATTAATGATTGCCTAAATATTATAATTGATTAATTTTTATTTATTTATTTTTCAATTAATTAACATTGAATCTAAATATCATATATTGAATAAATCTATTAATAATTTTTTTAATAAATAATTCTAATTATTAATTAAATCACTTTTTATTATTTGAATTAATAACATTATTTTTGATTAACCCCATCTTTCCACTAAATTGCTAATGCTATCTAATAATCATCATTTCACTACATATCTAATTAATTTAAAATCTATGATCTTCTATCATTAGCTTTTATTCATTTCTCTGCTCATCATCAGATCCTATGTTTTCAAGTTATAAATTATTATTGTATAAATATGATAAATGTAAGTTATGGACTTTAACTTCGATTAAGAGCATTAATTTATTTCCTTTACATATTAATTTGTTGATTCTGCTAATCATGATTATCTTATATCTATCTCTAACTTTAATAGCCACTATTAGTCATTAAACTACTACTATTATTCAAATTCATGCCAATTTTATGTGAAATAACTTAATCTTAATTCGTTTTAAATATCTTCATATTTTAAGGAGACACCGAGTTTAATTTCCTCTATTTTACTATACTTAAAGAATTTTGATTAACATTGAGGAAATTGTTGTTTTACAGGTTAGCTTTGCTATGGGCTATATTTGGAGAGAGATTATGACGACTTATTCCAGATGTGGGCTGCTGATTTATGTAGGTTCTTTGACTGTCTTGAGTTTGTTTTTGGCTAAATATGTGTATTATTATAAAATCATTGCACAAATAAAAATGTTTAATTAAAGTTTAGAGGAGTTATTTGAACTTTAAACTAAAAAGGACTGCTGCTTTGTAGAAATTTTAGTGTTTTAAGGTTGTTTGAAGTTGTTAAATCCTGAGCTTAAGTTCATGTTTTGAACTTAATTTTACTGATATTATTTTATCCCTATTTCTGGTATCAAATTATAATAATAAAACATATTTATAATGTTAATTAATGTTAAATTCTGCAGCTTAAAGCTTTGTTTCTAAAGACCACTTGCTATTGTAGCATTTTTGAGTTATGTATTGCTTTTCATTTGATTTATCGCATTATATTTTTATGGTTAATTTAAACTATTTTATTGAGAATTTACTATGTTTGATTATTATGTCATGACTTTATTTTATTATAATGACTAATTACTTGCATTGCTGATTTAGTTCAAACTTTGGTTCATGTTTAAGCTATGATTTTATTAATAATTGCTGTTTTAGAGATTATTGCTATCGTTTTTAATCACTTATTTATTATGGAAATTAGTCTAGCTGATGTTGTAACTATTGTTTCCTTGTATCATATCTGGTGATTTGCTTTTCATCCTTTTTGTAAAAAATTACTAAGAAACTTAGTTTGTTTATGGCCTCTAAATTTAAAATTGATTCTTCCTGAGATTGGCTTCCAAATTAATATCCATAAAATCTCTAATAAAAGATTGAGACTCTTTCTGAATGATTTATTGCTCCTATTTTTGGTGTTTTTGAATCATTTAATTAGATTTTTGGATATTTGTACCCTCCATAGAGAGCAACGGGAGGATCGGGTATTGATTATTCAGAAAAACTGTTTTACTCTAAGATTATTAAGGAACTAAATTGCTGTAATTTTAGGGTTACATTTATCTCTGAGGTTATAGATTTTATTAAGAATTTTATAGATAATCTTGGCTGCTGTATCTTCTATCTTACTAAACACTTTGCATGAGTTTTCTCTGCTCAACTAAGCTTTTTTTTATTAGGTTATTAGGCTATTAACTACTCAGTTAAGTATAATCATTACTGGTTTATGAGATTGAATTTTATAGCTAAGACTTATTTTGAAGGTCTTTATTAGTTTCTAAACTTTTTAATCTTCTCCTCAAGAGAGGAGTCTAATTCAAATTTTAAGACGGCAAGACATTTTTAATGGGCTATACTTATTTTGAAAGATTCATTAAAGAGGAACTTTCATTATCATCCTGTTTGAATAGCTTTTGCTCTAGAATTTACTCTGGAGACTTCAATCTAAATTTTTTTATGTTCCCTATATTTGATTAATTTAGATTTTATGTCTGCTAAATTGTAGTGGGTGATGTTTACTTGCTAATTTAATTGGTAAAATTTTCTGGTAAAAACATGTTTCCATTTAAATTGCTAAACAGTAAGTAAAAAAATACAAAATAAACTTTAATAATTTAAAGTTAATACTCTCATTGGTTAAGGACATCTAGTCTTCATACCCAAGTGAACGATTTTGTTTATTTATTTATTTAAAATTAATATCTCTTGAAATAGAGTCCGTGTTTGCAACTCCCAACTATTCCTTAGACTTTGATCTCAAAATTAATTTGATCTTTGAAAATTTATCCTACATCCCATCTTAATTTGATTTCTTAGTGTCTTGCTTAACGATCCTAACATTATTTCTATTGATTACTGTTGGTTAATTATTTGATTCAATCGAATTTTTATCATCACTCTTGGCATTAGAGCCTTGCCTCTTAATTTGTTTTATTTGCTTGCGCACATATTTCTCGAATTTCTTGAGATACTCATTTTCAGTTTATATCTTACTCTCAATCTCTCGTTTGTGATACTTCTTTCTGACATAAATTACATTGTACAGCTCTTAAAGAAAAATTAGAATAAAGTTTACCAAAAAGCTCTTTAATGTCTAAATTGTCTTCACTTGGACATGAGTCACTACCATCGTCGAAATTCTCTTCTTATAATTCAGGCTCTTACCCCTACAAAATTAAGTTATAAGCTTTTTCTAATTCCTCAATGGTGAAATAATCTCGCCAATTTAGATTAGTCTCTTTGGACAAGTTACTTGTAGGAGTCTGTTCATTAATAAATGATTAGTCTTCTTTGAATTGTTTCTTTGGACTTTTTAAAGAAAATTATCCAGCAGTGTTCTAAAGTTGTTAAGGCTAGTGCTTTGGTTATTGAAATGAACTCAACTATTTATCTGTGTCTATTGATTGCATTAAGTCATCGGCATTGACAGTTTAAATTGTTTCAAACATAAACTCAGACTAAAGGTCCTAATGACGTTTATTACGTTAGTACTATTTTATAAATCTTTAGATTGTTAGAACAGCTGAAACTTAAATCTTGTTTTAAATCTAGTTAATTCTATTATTTTAATTGCTATTGCTTAAAAAATTGATTTTTATGAATTGCTATGATTGAATTGAATAACTAAGAACTAAATTATAAAAATTTATTTAATTATATCATATGGTAATCTTTACGTTATTAATAAATATTAATTTATATAAAAAATTTTTCAAATATCATTTTTATTAGTATTTTGCAATAATGAAACTTTACTAGATATTTTGTTCTTTTTGGATTTAATTAGATAAACTGAATGAGTTCTTGATTGATGCTTATGACTAAAGTTTTTACATTTATTAAGAAATGCTTTAATTTGCATTATTATTACTCTGAAGTATGTTCTTAATTTTTCTTTTGTTTTATTCTTTGATTTCTTCTTTTATTCGGTCAACAGCTGGAATACCTGTAACTTACAAAAGCAGTTTAGGTTTAAGCCAACCTTTTGTAAGATTTAACTCTTTCTAAATTTACACACTTAGTTCTTTATACTCCCAAATAAACTAAAAAAGTTAATTAAGTAATAAAATATATCATTTAGAATAACTTTTTTAGATCTAGCAATTTCACAACCTAATTCATGATAGTCAACTACCTTGAACTCTCTTATCTCTCCATCAATCCCGTAATCATAGCCAAAGAACGAATTTTCCAAAGTGAAACTGTTGGTGACTGAGAACTCTTTCCAAACCACAATCCTAGCAGTGCCAAGCTTGCTTTTCTCTACTTTGAAAGTACAATCTTGAAGGTTAAACCTAAAACTATTCTTAGCGAGTAATCGAGGGAACAATCTGACTTTTGTCCAAGATTGAAATCCTCCATTAGCCGCTGCATTACAAGCATAAATGAAAGAATTCTTCTTTTTGGAGTGGCCATGAATGTCACAATATAACAAAATTTCTCTGTCCTTCGCTACAACTTCCATATGTGACTTAAAATGGAATATGGTTGGGTGAAGCTGAGGGTGTGGACATACCCACTGCCGATTTAAATCTACACCTGCCAGAGATGTTCTATAATTTCCACAAGCTACACCATCTGGATTCAGGCACGGTACAATTTTAAAGATGAAGTTCTCTCTCAAATTATAAGCTGTTTAGTAATCTCTTGATTGAGGATTAGTGTTTGTAATGAAATTCAAAAATCCGTTGCATACATAACTGGAGTTAGTTTCTCCTGGATGTACTCTTGCGCTTATAAAAATAGCTTAACGTTTTTAGATAGGTTTTTTGTCATTATTTGGGTTCGTAATTGTAATGATTGGTAAGGGCATTCCAGAAATAGTTAAACACATTATTTATCTGGTATAGGCAATTTAATTAGTACTTAAATGAACTGTTTCTTAATAATTAGTTTACTCGTTTCCATAATTATTGCTTTTAAAGTAGCCAAGATCGTTTTCAATTTAAACAAGATTTGTTATTTATTGAGAGTACTCAAAAGGTCTTGAATATGCAAAGTATACTGTATCATTATCATTTTAAAAAGTAATTGTAAACTGAAGACAATTGTAATATTTGCCCGATCCCTTCTTGGCTTCGTAATCAATAGACTATAAATTTTGATTTTCACCTTCCTCCCTGAAGTATTTCTTATAGAGACCTCTCACTAATTAACTTCTTTCACAATCACTTTTGAAATAGTCTAGATCACTTACAAATTCGTCTCCTACTTATTCCCAACCAAAATGAAAAGGTAATTAATCAGCCTCAAAATTTGTAATTCTAGATTTTGCCTTTTTCACTTCCTACTTGCTCTTCCACATAACTTTCATGCCCTTTTTATACAAAGACTAGCCTTTAGTGAAATTTCTAATTACGAAAGTGTATTTGACACCTACTTTTATATTTCTCACTCTGAAGTAAAACCATTATTAGTGGCCTCTAGTGTTTGAGTCTACATTCATAAATAAATCGTAGGTATCAGGCTTTGAAGGAGATTTATAAGCGCATTCCAGATTTCCACTTTCAAATAATGAGTCAATAAATAAGCAGTCATTTGTTCCATACATAATTCTTATTTTAAATATAATATGATGCATTTGATTGAATATTTTACTAATGAGTCAAACATTATAAATTAATAATTCGTTGTTTCTGTTCTTTGTATTAAGTCAAATATTGCTTAAATTTATGAGTCAACCTCTAATTCTCTTCCTCTATATGAAAATCTATATCTATCAAATTTTTAATTAGCGTATACTCCCCAGGCTTATGTTTAAGTTTACTCACCAGATTTTTATGAATCAAATATAGTATATATTCCCGCATTTGAATTACATTTGTAGGTCTGTACCTCTGGAAAATTAAAATGGGCTGGTTTTTGGAGTTCACTTAATTATTATTTGATGATTACTAATTTTGCAAGAAATTAGGATAGATTGTTTTGAGTATATCCTCAGTGTCTGATAGGAAAAGAACTCTTATATAGGTGTGAATATTTCCACTATCAAAGAAAGACTTGAAGTCGTGCACTTAGTAGGAGCATTTTGTACATTTATAGTTTTTTATTTCTTTGTGTCTGCATCGAGGTTCATCCCCTATTTTCACAAGATCAGGCTATAACTATTTTATGTAGAATGAGATAAAATTAACAATTTTATTATAGTCCAAATCTGAGAAATAATCGCTATCATCGCTCTGTTCTTATTTATCCAACAATTTACCATTTTTCTTGATATTATTGTTCTATTGAAATCCTTTTAATTTCCTATACATTCCATCTTTATCATCACTGCCTCCTTGTATTTAATGACTCTAAATTAGTGGAAGAGGCTCCAAGAATGAATTTAGTGCTTTATTGGACACTTAATTTCCACTTTTTTAATTGTTTTCTTCTTCCATATATAATTTTATATTTCGATGCAATATTTTTTGTAAATAAGTTAAAAAAAAATTATTATAGTAAAAAGAGTTGCACAAAAACTTTAAAAACATCACTTTATGATGCAAAATTGATTAAAATACTAGATAAAAATGAAAAGAATTAATTTTAATGATTCTTTGAACAATAAACGATAAAGGTAGCATTAATACTGATAATTTTAGTTAAAACAATAATAAACTTATCTATTTGTCTGCTGCCTCATGCATACTTTTATTACAAGTGATTTACTGTGACTCAATTGTTGTAGATTCTGATTGGTCTCCAGAACTCGTTGGTCTTCTCACGGAAGAAGTTGAAGTTCCACTCACCCTCAATCTTGTATGGTTCGTGTAAACCTATCGTTTATAATGATATTCAACAATTTTGTAATATATTTAAGTTGCTGCTTTTTTATAAATTTTTGGGTTTATCTGGACACCAGCATCCTTAGTGATAGTAGTGATCTGAATCTCGTCACTTGCTTTCTTGTCTCTGTAGAACATGACTTTCATGCAGTCTTCGATAACTTTTCTTGCTTCTTCCTCAGACAAGTCTGGTCTCCAAGCGTTTTGCATTAAAACTTGGCAGTAATGTGCGGCTAATCCAGTCAAAAGGAAGTTACCTTCAACTTTGGTTCCGTACAAGTCAACCATTCATTGTTAAATAAATCAATAAACTGAAATGAATAAACATTTTTGAGGTTAATTCCAAGGAAGACTTCACCATTGGTTTGGCTGACACCTCCAACAATAGTACCGTTCCACAATGGGTCCATCTTCATTCTTCTCTAGTACTAGACTCTAGACAGATAGTTGAAGTAGTCTCTTGGCTTCAAGAAAAGAGCACCGTCATTAACATGATATAAATAGCTACTCAATTAAATATGTTAATATGAAATTCTGCATATTCTCAATAACGTCACTTTCGTGCTTGTCCTTGAAGATCTTAAGCAACTCTTGGAAGTCACTCATTTCTCCTGAGCAGGCAATGGCAGTGTCTACTGACAAGGGAGCCATTCTCTTAGCATGCTTGGTCTTTTTCATTGAACCATAGGCTACAGCGGTATCTGCAGCCAACATGACTCCATCTTTGTAAGCTATTATAATATTCATATTCTTTCTAAATTTATATGAAAACAAGATTATTGGTTTATCTGAGTCCCATGACAGAGGTACCAATATTGACTGGCACTTGAGTGTGAGTTCTTGGTTATGAGCCTGAGATTAGATCCATATTGTTTGTTATGATTTCTCAACCAAATTATTTCAAATTATAATTTTTAAACAAAAACTTATCAAATTCATTCCGCAATCAATCATTCTGATTCATTACTTTATTACATAAATAAAAATAGTAAATTAATAAACAATGTAATATTTATGAGCATCAAATTGAATCTGATAAGTCAAGAATACCGCGACTATCACTCATGAATTGATTTCTCAATTCTAAGTTTAATTAGTAATAAACTTCTTATTCAATTAAGTTTAGCTCTCTTGTTGAATCAAGCAACTCATTCTCGTAATTTCTAGTAGTTAATTGTGATTAGTTTAGATCTTACAAGAGCATTGATTGAGAATTTGATTGTTAATTGTGATTCAAACTCTCTTAAATTTATTCTGGCTTCATTAATTACAACTTGGATAGTACTTCAATTTAGACTTCTTAATGATTCATATTATCTTAATAATCAACTGGGTTTAGCAGTACTATAGGAATCGATCTAATCATATCATTGTTTTAGCTACTTTAAGTATTTTTAAATAACTAGTCGGTATCTATTTCCTCTATGCTATTTTATTGAGTATTTAAAGATATTGTTTTCTATTATTCAGTCTCATTTATTTCATATTATAATTCACATTAAAGTATTTAAGGTATCACTTAAGATGCTCTGTGCTCCATTTCTATCATTGAACCCTATAAATTATAATGTTAAAATCCATTATAAAAAGTTTATAAATTTAATCTTACCAATCCTCTGTTTCTCGGAATATGAAGTAACATTGTATCTGTAAATTAAGGTTTAGTATATTTGAAAGTAACTATTAAAAACACTAAATCAACTGTGTCATTTGCTACATTTAATTGAGAAATTTTTTTGTACTAAGGTTCTTAATGATCAATTAAGTGTTAAGTAAATTTCAAGGCCCATTTACAGATAATATAAACGAAAAAAGCCAATCTTTAATACCTATAGAAAGAAGATTAATTATTAAGCAGTCATATACTTACAAAAGCTTATCAAGCTTGAAACTCATTAAAAGTCTCTGAGTTACACTTGCATTATAGTAATTGTTATCCATATACTGTAAAACATCTCTTTCAAGTTATATGCCAAAAAATGCAACTACAACAGCAGCTATGATGTATCCAATTTAGGAAGTGACATTTAGTATCACAGCTAAATTACTTTCATCGCTCTTTAGCTTTTAGTTGAAACATAGAAATAGCTCTAAGGATGCAGTGGCGTATATAAACATGGAAAATAAGCCGATTTGTCTATAATCTTGGCACTCTAAGTCTCTGAGTAAGAAGCCCTTTGCAAGAAGGATTTAATTAATCATCATCAGCATTCGATAAATTAGGTTAACAGCAATATACGCCATCATTAAATACTGTCTCTTGTATAATTCATTGTAAGGACAGCTCTGATAATCTAGAATCATGATTATTGCTGAAAGCATTCTGAATTTAAAGAGCAAGGGCAAGACTCGATGGATTAATGTTACTTATATGTAATTTCTTTGCATTAAATACATGTAGAAATAAGTACCTATAAATAGTGATGCACAAACTATTGCAATTAAGTATTCACCTATTACGTACAATATAAAACATATAGTATTTTGAAATGACAGAGGATTATAATCATAATCAGTTAAATCAATACAATGTTCTTCTCTTATTCTACTATAGTATAAATGAAATTGGCCAGCCAAATTTCCATTATTACTACTCACACTGACATTCTATTTGGTAGTATTTTAATGATGAGCCAAAATTTAGTGTAATATTTTAGAGTTATTACTATCAATGAAAGCTTGTGGGATGGTAATTATTTTACTTATATCATTAGCCCAAGTTTAATTAAATATTACGTAATGATAATCTTTTGAGGTAAAAGTTTTTTTAATGAGAATGATGTTTGGGGTTAAATTTTCAATTAGCTATGCATAGTCTTCAGGCTAGAGAAATTAAAATTTATTTTATAAACTTATATTAAATATTATAAAAAAGAAATTTAGAATTTACCTTTGTAGCATAGTCTTTAACCCATATTCTATAAATACTGCTAGTTAAGTTTGATAATGAGAGAATTTCTCGTTGACTTATATAGCATTTTTCTACATATTCTTCATAATCCTTTGCTTCACATATTCTTATTTAAAATTCTTCTGAACTTTCTTTATTTTAGCAGTGTATAATTTTTATTTTCTTTTTTTATAATTTATTTATTTAAAATATATTATTCCCAACAATATTTTGATTGTTTTTAATCTATTGAAATTCTTGTAATTTTTCACCTACATTTTCGAAATGTCTAGCTTTTAATAATTTGATTTCAAATCTTTGATTTTAAGCAGATTTTTCTTAAAATACTAGTGTATCTTCTTTCTTGCTTATTGATTCTTCCTGGATAAATTGAGAATTTGCAAGTTATAATTGGATAAATATTACTGAGAGGACTAATATTGTGGATAGATTTGATAAGTTTTTCATTTTGTTTTTAAATAGATTAATTAATTTTTATATTTATGAAAAAAAGAACTTAGAATTTTCTGATTGAACTACAATCGGTGATTATTTGTAGTTGATAAATTAAATGTATATATTTATAGTATTCAAAATATAAAACACCCCTTGCTCTTTGACTTATTAAAGTCTCTTTCCATATGCTTCTATAAATAGAGTTTATTAATTTTGTATTTTGACTTACTTTAAGTTCGATAGTCTTTTAAATATCATCAGGAGTCATGCTAAGAACCTAATTTTTCTTAATTTTGACAGTCATTGGTTATCCTGAACTAAATTAGTTCAAAGAAGTATGAGTGTTTCTATCACTTTTTACCATTGACGGAGACTGTAATTTAGTTACAGTCATGTTTTTAAATTTAGAAATATCGAAAGACTGAGCACCAGAAATGTCTCTCTGTAATTCCTCGGTGCTTAAATGTTCATTAAAATCGAAATTTAATTCGAATTATGAGAAAACTGGCCTGTGATCCGAAATTCTCAAGTTGATGTTGCTGTCATAAGACTTTTGAACCAGGACATCTTTATTAGTAGAAGTCTATCTACTCTTATAGATAATCCTATCTGTCCAGCCTGGAAGCCTCTCTTTTGTATTGTAAGCATCTTTACCTTTAAAGAGTTTATAAGTCGGTGCAAATTAAATCTCTCCTTCTTTGAATCCCCAACCAATTCTTCCAATCTTATGTTCAAATCCAAATTAATCATTGTAAAGTAGAACTTCATACATGTCTCTTTTAATGGCATGAGTGATAGCTCCCACTACACCATTTATACGGTAATTATAGTCGCCTAGCCAAATAATACCATCAAATTTGTCTTGATCAAGTTCTGCTTCTTCCTCGATTGCAACTGCGTTTTTTTAGACTTCTGGTTAGTTTTTCTTTTCTAGAACCAAAGCTCTATAAATATTCTTCCAATCTTAGTTTCTTCTCTCTATCTTGCCCTAACCAGAAGCTAAATGACATGAAATGCATAAATTATTTATTATTTAAATTATAAAATTTACTACTTCTATGTAGTTTAGTAACCTGGTTCTACCCACTTTGAAGCTTACAGACACAGCTCCTTTATTTCCTACTATATTCTTAATACCAGTAGCCAGGAAATCGCTCTGTACATCAGTAATAATAGGCACCAATATTTTATTCACTAGCACAATAATATGTGTTGCACCAAGAGCAAAGGAACTCACACTCACAAATTAGTCACCCAGATACTCAAGCAGTAAATTCTCCCATTTTTCTTTAGAGGGAGCAAATATCGAGGAAGCGATAGGTCTTTGGCATTCTTAGGTTGATATCACGTAAATATCATGGGGAATTTATATTAAAATAAAGTTTCTTAAAGTATTATTATTAAATTAAATTAATTTCTTTTGCTTTTATTAGTGTTTTGAGATGATCTATGCCAGGGAGTTGACCATGAATATTCCAAGTACAAGAATATAGTCTCAGCTTTTATGATTCGTAAGGATCTTAACCCAAAGTTGTGATAAAATATAATGTTTGTTTTATATATATGATACCCTTGGATGAATCAGTTTTAGAGGCTTCACTATTTGGGTCCCATTTCCAGACGGCTAAATATAGATTAACATACCTAATCTAATCTTAAAATATAATGAATAACATTATTAAAAAGGTTAATACAAATCTTACGCTATCTAGTTAATCTATCAAAAGATAGATGATTCTAATTATGTTATTTCATGACACTAAAAATACTGATGCTTTTATAGAGTGGATCATCTGCATTCAAAACCCCAAAACCCTTTCAGTAGTTTGATTGAGTTTTTGATTGATAAAAGTAGACTATTAGTGCATACTTTATTAGGGTTTTAATAGGGTTTATGTAAGGGTTTAATGTTTAAATATTAGTATTTTAAGTGAGTATATGCGAGTTTGGGGTCAGTTTATGACAGGGAGTATATAGATTTATTGTTTAAGTTGCGATATGGATGTGATGAATATAGTGAATAACTCAAGCCTGTTCTGAATTATACATCTATTGCAAGACTGCTCCATAAATCTCCAGCAACTGTGAGGTCTCACTGTCTATTAGCATTGAATTTAAAGAGTTACCATCTTAATTCTAAGCCTAAGAGACCCTTAAAATTTTAGCAGCATCATATTGAATATCTTATTAATGATAAGACTCTTAAATACTGGGCTCATTTCTCTCTAGCCTAGAGAGCTGTGATGTTTCATCGCCAATTTCCTGAGCTTCATATCTCTGCTTAATCTATAGAAA